>JAQMWT010000264.1:0-28443 GCA_029834535.1 Chrysophaeum taylorii
CCTCGACCGTCGACCTCGGTGATCGAAACATCGTTTCACCTTCGATAAGATGCGTGCCGGCCGGCTTCGTCGCCGCTGCGAGCGGCCACCGGACCGCTTCGCGCAACGGAAAGAAGGAAAGACGGGTACACACCCGAAAACCCAAGAACGAAAATTGCGCAGAATCTTCAGAACCGAAAAGGAAGGAGAACCTGAATTTTCCCTCCTGTCCCACGGCGTGCCGACTGATTTTTTGGTCGGCTCCCGAGACGCGTTGCACTCGAGGCGGTGGGGGGGGGTCCGGGGGTGTCCCCCGGCGGGGGGGTTGGGGGGCAGAGCCCCCCAATTGTCGGGGGGTTCGGGGGGCTTGCCCTCGAGAAAAAGGCCGGAAAAAACCCGACTTGGCTTTACTAGTCCCTCCTAATAACCTGATTGCCCAACCTCAAGATGATGCGTGCGTGAGCATCGGGTTGGGCGTGTGGTGGAACCACTCGTGGTTTGGGCTATTCGAACGGCCACGTTGTGACCGCCGGTCCGATAAGAGGGGCGGGTGAAAAAGTTTCGGCCACACCTGGTCTCAGAAACGGGAACCGAGAGTTCCCGGGGGTGTTGTTGCGTGAACCCCGGACGCTCGGTTCTCCGTGTTCGTCGGCGAATCGGTGAATTCGGATTTTGAGTGAGTGCAGAGCCGACGTGTTGGTGGGCGAGATTCCGACAGATCGAGAGAGCCACAGCGTGCTCTTTACGTGAATCGAAATAAACGTTCGACGCGGCATCCCTCGGACGTTGAGCAGATTTTGTGAGTCTCAAGGTTGAGCGCAGTTGCGAGTCTCGAGACAAAGAAGAGGGCCGGGAGACCGACCATAGTCTCCAGCCCGGCCGATAGCTCGGTGCATTGTATGACCAGGCGCAACGGTCAAGCGCTTGAGTCGAACAGTAGCCGGCAAACTTTTATCTGTTCAACGAAAAGCTTCGGTGTGTGAGATAGTGGTTGCTATCCGAGGGGTTACACAATGGAAACTAGAGGAGGATGGTTCCGGGACGCCCAGGAACGACTGCGGCGTGCTATCACCCCGACCATCGAGGCATCTGCCCGACGACGGCTTGGAGCCAGGGCGGATTACGAACGAAAAACGGAGTATACGCCAGCAGAGCGTGCTCCAAGTATGGCTAGTGTGCCGGAAGTACGCACTGCAGGACGAGAAGGGACGGGTGGAGCAGATACCACAACAGCCCCGGTGTCTGTAACATCTGTTGGGAGTGAGCCGAGACCTTCGCCCATTCGTGAACGAGGAGACGAGCAGGGTGCAAGCGAATGGCCTCGGCCAGACCCGAGAGCTTATGCGGCGACTCGAGAATCGGAGGCGAGCGCACCTCCGGTATCACCCCCGTCTTTGTCGCCGCTGATGAGGGGGGGATATAAATCAATCCGGAAACTTTTCGGATGATGGGCGAGCGGATCGATTACAACGTGATCAATTCCGTCGCCAAACGGATCGTCTCCAAGATGAACTGATTCCCGGCGAAGGGAGAATGAGCGACAGCACAGAGAAAATGAGCAGCTCCGTCGATTGATCGAAGAGTCAAGGAGGAGCCGAGAGGAGCGACCACCTTCCCCGGATATCACTCGTGAAACTCCTGAGAGAGAGGACGACGTCGTTTCATCGCTCTCGGACAAAGCGTCACCACGGAGGCATCCGGGACCTTCGAGGAGGCGGCACTCCGAATCGGATCTGGCCCGTCCTCCAGTCGACGACGATTCTCCGGTTCGCGAAATAAAGAACTCGAAGGGAATGTTTAGACTGCATTTTCAAGCTCTTACGGGTTCCATCACCAAACCGAAAGACGAAACGCTAACGTGGTTTCGACAGCTCCGACGCATGATAAAGGATGAACCAGATCAGCCTTCAATCGCAATGAACATGATTCAGGGCGATTACCAAAGGGCCCCGATTACGCCATATTTGGAATGGGAGAAGGAACGACCGCTTATGTGGGAACGGTTCAAAAAAGGGCTCATTACGCAAGAAGAGTTTGTTCCGTCACGACCCAGAGTGTCTATACGCCATAGAGGAGGCGTTGCTGTTGCCTTTTCCGCCCCGGTCCACTCCAGACCAATTGGAGAGTGACTGGCACAAGATGCGGCAAGGCAACCTCCCGCTCTCGAAGTACATTGGCAGGTGGGTGCAGATGTTCGGGATGTGGCGGGCTGCGTCCGGTCAAAAGATGGATCCGGCTGCGTTCCGCATGCACTTTATATCGCGACTGCAGTCAGCTAAGTTGCGAAGCATGGTCGAGTATGCCCATATTTCCTCTCCGGAGAGAGCAAGCTCGTTGGATCAGGCGATTCAGCTGACTCTGGACATATCGAAGATCCTCGATTCAAATCCGTCAGTAGATAAGGAAGACGACGTGAAAAAGGACAAGCAAAAGGAGCAAAAGGCCCAAAAGGCACGAGCGGCGCCGCAAAGGCAAAAGGAATGGCTCCAGCAGCAACAGCGAGTCGGCTAAATCGCGGATTCTGGAGCGCCACCCTTATCGCACACGATTGTTGACCCTGATGTGCGCCAAACGTGCACTACGTGTATATAGTGGGAGAAACCGTCATTTCGGCAACGAAAACGGGAGTTGCCCTCGACGCGGCAATCCTCCCAGGAGGGAGCCCGCTGCGCGCATGTTAAGAGATGCGGACTTTCCTCCGACCGCTGAAGGACAGGAACAGTTCCGGCAGGCTATCATTGCAAACCTGACGTCAGTGAGCCAACGTACACAGGGGCCATTTGGACAGCCACCGCAGATGGTTTTCACAGCAGCACAGGGCACAGGTGCAGGTCAGCAGCCGCTACTCACCGGCGCTCAGCAACGGGTGGTTCATCAGCAGCCAGCCACGCCGCAGGTTGCGCCAACTTCGCTGATATTGGAGGACATTGCGAGTGCTTCGAACACGATGTCGTTGATACGTCAAGCACGCCAAACGACTAGTGCGATGAGGGAGCATTAACCTCGAAATGTGAATACCAGCCAGCGCAATGATGGAGTCGCGACTCGATGGATCGATGTTCTCAATGAGGATCCGGATGGCACCAAAAGACCTGATCACTGTACGGTTCGGAACTCGGAGCTTACTGAAGGGAACGTGTCGGATGAGAACGATGAGGATGACAGTGACGAAGAGGGTCTTCCGTCCGAGGAGTATCACTTCCATGATGAGCCCATGGAGACACCTTCCTTTCTAGTGATCACTGAAGAGACCTGGGGAGCTTGGGAGGGTCGCGGTACTGAGGTGCACAGGACTCCATTGATCATTCCGTTCCGAGGTGGTGTTAAAAAGCACGAGATCGAGTACCCCGTTCTGCTTGGCTTTCGGGACAAAATGTTCACTATTACAATAGCACCTCCGAAGGAGAAACTCGCTAACAGTTCCGCCGCCTATCCCAGCATCTCATCAGACTTCGAAGACTACTGCCCGCCGACAGCGATGAACACGGCTGGCACTAGTTCGGATCGTCGTGAAGATAAGGCAGTGACGTATGATAGGCGAAGTCTACTTGTTTGACGTGCATCCCTGTGGCTATCTCTTCTCAGGATGGCTCGACGTACTCTATCATCGCTGGCGGGTTATATGATATGGCCGATTCCCCCTATATCGACCATAGATTGTGCACAGAGCTTAGCCGTGATGGCAAGATTATTTACCGTCAGCCGTTACCGTCTAACCGCACTCTCAGTGGATCAGGTGGTTCTGGAGCAGCGATTAAGGAGAGGATCATCCTTCGCGTCTCTTTGACGCCAGGGACTTCGACGCTGTGGATGTTTTTCGTGGGACAAACTAACGGGCAACTGCTTCTTGGAGCACGAGAGTTGCGTCTGTTGGGTGCTATCGTCGATTACACCTAGGAGGCGGCTATCTTTCGCCGCTCCGAAGTCACCATTGGAGTCATCAAAAGTAGAGTCTCCGATCTGCCCCATGATTATCAGGGAGTGGTATTGTATGATGAAGCGTTCGACGTGACCCCAACGGCGGTGCCGATGTTTCCGACAGCTTGGCTCGCCGTACAAGACGGAAATACGAAACAATAGAAGCCCTTTGAACCTCCTTGGCGATATGATAGCTTGCTTCAGTCCATCCGATCCAGAGCCAACCATCATCGCCACTACCACTGATAGCCACTGCTGGGAGATGACAGCCATACTCCGAGTGAGACTCCTGAAGTTATGGAAAATCAAAGTGGTTCTCGTCCAGTATCCCGAGAAGATAGAGCCTTCGTCCCACATTTTGCGTTCGTGACGAACACCCGCTATCTCTTGCCTGGCCATCCCTACATGCTAGAGCTCGAGTGCGATGTGCCGCTAATGAAGGGTCAGGCGCACCGACCATGTCGTTCGCTACACCCCGATCTTCGTGTGATACCGGGATCATTATCTTCCTACTCTCCCCAGGAGCCTAGCGAAGTTCATGTGGCTGTGGGACACATTGGAGAAGGACCCATCGGCATTGATCCCGATGTCCTCCTGATTGAAGGAGCGATCATGCGGCATGAGGGATGTGTCAACGTACAGCATGAAGCCGCGGATGAAGAGACTGACGTTTGTTTTGCGACTGCTCCTGCTGACGAAGACGACACTGAATTGGAAGAGGATGTCGTAAGTGAATGACTTCCACCTGAACCTCCTCCGGAGGAAGAGATAAACAAAGACAGCCGAAATGGAGGAGACTACTAAAGAGCTGCTGCTAACTAAACACGCTTCTTTAGTTTGGATACCAATCACGTGCACTTTCGTCGTCGTTTATTTCGCCGGCGCTGGTGGATCGACTTTGGGTATCCGATGCAATGAGGTCTATGGAACTTCTCTCCGCATTGTTTTAGGTTTGGACTCTTGTCCGAGCGGTTTCCCAGCTCAATTTCCCGATGATTCCTTATGTCTTACACGATTTAGGGAAATCTCACCGTCGCGCGTGCGATTTGGTTTTGTTATATTTGCACCAGGACTATTGGAAGCATTCCTACGTTCACGCGAGTCCTCCCTGCATTTGTGGATCTGCTGCCAACCTACACTACAGAGACGCGCGTAAGGGTGCTGCCATCACTTCCTTGGTTCTGCGTCATTTCGTAATGCGCCTCATGTCATTGGACGATGGACGTTGGAGCACCATCCGTGATACCCCTTGTAAATAGAGACAGAAAATTCCTTTCTCGGGTTACAATTCACACTCACACACCAAAATCACCAAGAATCGCTGTTTCGATCATCGTGCTGCTCCTTGTGTCGTTAGAGACAGGACGTTAGAGGGCAGCACGACCACTGCCACCATTCTCTACCAGAGGCACAGTGATTTTTACTGTTCTCTAGGTTTGGACCCAGTCCGGTACTGGTAGAGAAACGTCCCTCCTAAAAGACATCGACTTCGATCGACGTCTCGGACAAAGGCACAGGATATCTATGTAGAGCAGTCTCCTGAAGTTCCTGAAGTTTGTAAGACCGTATTCGAGTCTCATCGCTTGCTACTGATGAAAAAGTGAGAAAGCAACTTGCAAAACGCAACCCCAACAACTTGGCGACTCAAGACCCCAACGTCACGAGTTTGGGATTTGCGAAGCACACATCAAGAACATGCTCTCTGCATCTGGATCTCGCAAAATATCGATGCTTTGCAAGCTCGGCGCGCCGCTGAAAACGCTGCCTACCGTGATATGCTCGCCGCTGAACACGCCGAGCTCGTCGCAAGAATCGAAGCCATGTACGAGCCACTCGACCAAGACGAGCAACCTGGACAAGATTCCACCCCAGCCGTTCACATGGCAACCCCCCTCAAGCAAACTTCTCTCGAAGTTGCGACCCAAGACCCGATCATCTCGATGGTCACTCCCCCTCCTGCTGTCCAGCACGTTCTCGAACATGGACAACACCCGCCTTCTGCCGTTCACCCCGTCGGATGCCAAACCCCTCACGTCAAAGTCTCGGCCCCCACAGCCGTCACTCCAGACCCTGGCATAGCCAACGTTACTCCACAACCTGGCACACCCCACCTTCACAATGATGTTGAACACTCCACCAACACCACCACTCTTCATTCCCCCCTTCACTCCACCTACACCACTGGAGCCACCACCTCCTTCCCTGGAGCCTTCCTCCCCACTTTCGGCGATTCCCTCCCACCCATCTTCTCAAGTTCCGCCTCCCCCTCTTCCATCTACTCCCCACGACAACCACCCCTTTCCACAAGACCATGCCACCTACGGCCATGGCGGCCCCGGCACCTCCATTCCTAACCAAGCCCTTCCGCGGCTCAAGCTCCTACCGCCCCATCATCGGACCCTCCTGTCCGATCTTCATCATCTTTCGAACGTCGCAGTCCCCCCCATTCTCCCCTCCACCCGCGTGATTACGCACTCCACGGATACGACCCTTCTCCCATCACAACCCCAGCATCGCTCAACCTTCCTTCTCCAAGTTCCCGTGCACCTCCGTCCGCGCTCCAACAAGAGTTCGCCGCCACACAAGCTGCACTCGACTCCCAAACCGCCGACTTGGCCGCAACCAAGGCCGCGCTCACCCTCGCGGATAACGCTTTGGTCTCCGCCACCACTACACTCACCATAACCGACGCTGCTCTAGCCTCCGCAACCGCCAAGCTCGCCATCCAAGCCGGCGAACTGGTCTCCACCCAAGCCGAACTCCATCTTAAAGACACCCAGCTCAAGGCACTCGAAAATGCCCACGCTGACATCCGCAGCTCCCACTCCGAAACCCACGCCGTTCTCCACACCATTCTTGCCTCCGTAGACGGCAACAACTCCACCTCTGATGCTGCCTTGCATCTTTCTCATCCTTCCTCCACCCATCACCTACCTTCATCCCCGCCCGAACACACCTTCCCCGATGCCTCTCTCCCGCTCCTACCCGCGTGCCATAACCATCTCAGCGGATCCCCCGGACCCGGTTCTCCTGGTTCACCGCCCGCGCCGCCTTTCTGTCCTCGACCCCCCGCCATCTCTGGCCCCTCCTCCTCTGCCACATCACTCTTCGCCTCTCCGGCACCCACGGTCCCCCTTTGGACCCGCTCGCCTCCTGGCCATCTGGTTCACACCAACTCGACCACATCCCCATGTTCGAGTTGCGAGGGCGTACATACAACACCGGCGACCGTACCCACACCACCGGCGACGTTCTCCACGTGCAAGTCAATACCAAGAAACAAGACTACGACGATGACAAGTCGACAACTTTGGAATTGGCAAAAGACAGCTCTATCTCCGATGGTAACGACCACCATCACGCTGCCACGGCATTCATAAGGGAATCCTCTCTCTTTGGGCACAACGGCCCAGATAGCAGCCCTGCCGACGTGCAAAGCGAAACAGAAGCGAAGCAACGTAGATCAAGAGTCGACAAATTCGGAATTGGCAACAGAAAGCTCTACGCCCGATGGTCGCGAACACCATCACGTTGCCACGGCATGCACTAGGGCTTATTTTCTCTTTGGGCACAACGGCCCAGGCTGCAGCTCTGCCGACGGAACAACAAGTCACCTCGTTCCCCCACCGACAAGTCAACAAGTAAGACACCACCCACAGATGATCCCGAGTATTGCGCCTACATCGACTATGGCAACCCCACTCGTGGATCAACAGCCGCAACACCTCCGATGCCCCAGGCAACAGCGCTGCAGGCTACCGACAACCTCCTCTCTGATCCCGACCCCTGGTCTGATGCCTACAGTGAAGAAGCAAGTCCAACTTCACTAGTCTCGAAGATGGTCTCCCCAACCATTCTCGATCAACAGCCCGATCCGTATGCCATCAGCAATGCCCCCGCTATGTCGCATCCACGGGAACACGACACGCCGTCAACGGTCCCACGGTCACCATACCCGCAGGAACTCACTGCAGGTGTCAGCTCAGATTCACCGAGTACTCACGCCTCGTTCAATGTCTCTCGATCAGTCGCTCCTGATCACTTCAAAGCTGGTTCCACCTCACAGTCTTCTCTCTCCGCAGACAGGCGCGCACTGACGCTCACCGACGCTCACTGCTCCACCCACCATACACCTTCCCGGCTGGGTGCGCTGGATGACACTGCCCGGTAGGTTGCGTGGACCCATTTGCGATCACCAGTTTACGACTCAATGGATTTCGCAGCACAGGCTCAACCGCTCTTCCACTCTCAGTCAGAGGACGCACTCCTTTTGGATGCCGACCCTCGTGTCTCACCGATACCAAGTTTTTGGCAAGCCTCCACCATGGCCGCAGTCACAGACACAAATTTCGAGAGTTATGAACGCTCCGATCAGACGCAAACTGTGCACGCTCCTATTGCGACCACTTACATCCTTTATGTCCGCTTGCGTAGCCCTTTTCTGGACGCCACACGGCTACGCTGCCTCCGGAAAATCGATGTTGCGCTCTCAGGAGACATTCTCCGCGCGCACTGCATTGACTCGCTATACTCGAGCCCCTCATGCCCGCGTACTCGCATAACAGGAATGCACACCGAATGTTCAACGCCAACTGTCGGCTCAAATGCAGACATGCACCATCGCCACGTACGACGCCTCACTCAACAGCGCCCTACCGCTCGGCACGTCACTCCTCATTCGAGGACGCATGTCATAACCTCGCACCTTCGCATGTACTACGCGCCTATGGGCAATCCTGGTCACTCTGGCACTCGCCGCTCTGGTCCCCGCACCTTCGTCATTGAGGATGCCACCAGTATGCCAGACCCTTCCATCGCCCTTGGCTCTACTGCATTCACGCACTACGACCCCAGCGAACTCGCACTCTCCTTCGGCGATCCTCCTTGTCGATTTCCCGCAGCGGATCCCGCGAATCCCAGGCCGGATATTCTACCCAACGACATCTCAGCTCATGCACCCATCTGCATTACCTTGCAGACAGGTCAGCTGCGCGCCACACCCCTTTTTGGCACTGATTCGGACCACTCGCACTACGCGATCTTGCTCTTTGAGCATGACCCGCTTCTCGATGCTCCCCGCGTCACCGCCTTTAGCATCAAGACACGTGTCTTTTCCACCGACGCTCCGCGCCGCCATGTGTCTCTCGACCTTCCGATCACCAACATAAGCCGCTCGCGCCCACACCTAGCCGCGCACGCCTTACGATGGCGCATTTCGATTGGTGACTTCAAAGGGTTGGTTCGACACACCGACGTTCGACTTTGAACTTACGAGTGACTTCATGGCAATCCCCATTGCCAAGACGTCTGACGCTACGCAACCATGTCTCTGGAACTTCCACTCCACAGAAACTGCCAGCCAAGTAAGCATTCAGCTCCCCACAGCTATCGCTCAACAGCTACTTCTCGTCTCGCACATAGCAACAGCTACAATTTCGCATTCTCTTATGGACGAAAGCCCCACCGCTATTGCTCAACAGCTACTTCTCGTCTCGCACATAGCAACGACTACAATTTCGCAGTCTCTTATGGACGAAAGACAACAGATAAGACCACAACGGCTAGCTACACCAGTCAGTCCATCACGCAGCAGACGAGACAATGCAAGCCATCTGCACAGCACTGCTCCAGACCAAGAAGACGATCTCCAGGTCCAACGTTCAATCGCTTGACCACGCACACGTTCTGTCACTCGACCTTGCACGGCTACAGGCTCCATATCACTCATAGCTGATGCACCCCATTCGACTGATCCGTCCTTCAGACATGTCCCGCTCGCAGAAGCACCACCGCAGGACGCACAGGCACATCATCAAGATATAGGTAAGCGCACCGCGATTGCGCGCACTAGCGTATTACGCCTATCCAATCACGACGAAATGAAGGTACAGCTACGTTTGCTCTCTTCGCATCTGGAAGACGAAGGCCACCTTCCAACCTCCCAGTCAAATGATCCGCCCCTGCTGCCGCAATTCACGTGAGCGCAGATGATCTCGCTTCCCCGCACGACTACAGATCCGGCCCTAGCAAATGTCAGCACTCACCAGAGTTATGCGCACCCGCTGGAATCTTACCAGCACCGCCAACTCAGCCCGGCAGATCACTGCACCACCTCGGTCTCCCTTGATACTATGGCATTGCATCGCTCCTTAGCGATCACTTCATGTCATATATTGGACGACTATGATTCCCTTACCCTGATCGCCGACTGCGGTTGCGATGGAGGACGGTGCCTCATGAATCCTGAGCCTTGCGAGGGCATCCGCCCTCCCGGCGTAGGTTGGCACCTATTCGCCTCCCGGGCGGCCGGTTGGCAGCCGGAACGTTCGCAGTGGGACGGGGTATGGCCGGGGGGCGAAGACGGAAGGTTATCGACGAGTTGGTTGTCAGTCACATCGCGGTCTCCTCGTCGCATGGCGACAAGCTTGATGGTCACTCTCCGCCGACCGACCTTTCGGCGCTCCTCGTCTACAGGCCCGTGATTCCGGACTGGCACCTGTCGGTCCGGCCTGGCTCCCATGCTCGGGAGAGGTCTGAAGTTAGTTAGTTAGTTATGATTTCGAGCACGAACTCATCGCAACGATTGAGTCATCTCCGAGCAGGAACTCTATTTTGGATCCAACTCTGCCTACCGCACAGGAACCTTGGCCACCAGACGCCACCCATATGCTCATGGCTTCTCCATTGGCTTCCTTCATAGCTCTTGACCGTAGCAGACAAGATGCAACCACCCCATGCGCCTATGTTCGCATTCTCGTTTGGGACACAAGCAGCTCCTTAATGTCAGATGTTTACGCTCATGGTACCGACATATACGGCAACCGAGATCGACGTGGACTGCGTTCCACCCCCTTCTCTGAGCATTACCCCCGACATGCTGCTCCCGCACTGTTAGCCAGCACTATCACGTCTGATTTAGCTCACATCGCCTTGTATGACGTTATGCGTCATATTCCGACTACAGCCCAGACAACATACAAGTTTTTGCGCACTCGCGACGACGCGCTCGTCACCTCTCTCGGTTTAGACAACCCCAATAGCGTCATCCTTACGGCACACTCACCATCAATTGAGATGTGCGATCGCTTGTTGCACTTTACGACACCCGAACATCCTTTGTATCAGGCCCAACACAACACTGCCTTTCCAGTCATCGCTTACGCGCCCCCTCCGACCACCACCCGGTTCTGCGCTCGTTTCGCAACCGCGATCTCGCCGCCTCACCGGCAATTCGAAGATTTCACCAAGTTCAAATTACGAGGGCGCATTCGTTTTCACCCCGACAAGACCTGTTACGACTAATGTCAGCCACGCTGTCTATGGACAGAACCCGCACCCGAAGCGTTTCTTGGACATCGCGGATGGCATCCATTCTGTCCCCAAAACACTCTGGCTGCCTAAGCCGTTAGCTCAAAATTGGATTCGAACTTACCCAGATCCACCGCTTGTTCCTTCGCCCAATACATTTCCCTTTTATTCTCGCACAGGTTCTGTTCGACTAAGCTTCTATGAGCTTGATACTCTGAACCTCCTGTTTCTCAGGCTTCATTCACAGCAAACCCTGGAACAAAATACCCACAAATCGCACTCTGAATGCACGTATCACCATCTAGGTTTTAGAAGATCCTCTAACCAACCACTACCTGGATCATCAAATCCCATCCGCCTCAAGGCATTCGTCACTCTATACAATTTGTTCGCCAGAATCTCGCCGAACAACCCTACACCTGTGTCCTACTATGTTGCGATTTTCGAAACTAACCAGCCCGCACCTAGGTTATTTCTTACAACTTCCTCATCTACCTTCAACATCCACATCCTTGCGGGTGGACATCACTCGGAAGGCAGCCTACTCGTCGAAAATAAGACCAGGAAATACCATGCCTCCCTTGACGCATTTGGATCTACCTTCACCCTAACTGCCAGTGATAATCCCGCTGATAAGACGCTTCACCTCGATTCGTTTCAAGGCGATCTGTGGCTCGTGCAAGCCTAGCCACCTGCCAACACAGTCCACGGCGCGCTTCCTGCCATCCGCAATCTGCTCCATCAGTACGCCCTTGTCAAACCCAACTGTGTTGTTTATAACCAACCCTCGCAATGGCAAACTTCGCTACCCTACTCGATCCGAGCTTATCAAAGCCAACAATCATACCCGCCCCCAGACGTCCTTCTTACTCTCACTGAAGAAAGACTTGTGCTGCGACCTACTCAGCAATGCCCTCCCTGCGGGCACTTATCACACCCTTTACACACACATCTGTCGCGTGGTTGTCGATATGAAGTCACAAGTGCAGGCCAGTAAGTTCACCTAGTCCCAATCTCTAACCCCAGTAAGTTCACCTGGTCCCAGAAAGTTCACCTGGTCAGTAAGTTCACCTAGTCCAAATATCTAACCCCAGTAAGTTCGGCGTAAACCCACTCGTGCTCACACCCACTCCTTCGAGCTCGTCGCTCTCACCCCCGCCAACCCAAGCTGCTTTGATCCGCACGCGCCGCCAACCCTTGAGTTTACTCTAAAAACCCCAGTAAGTTCACCTGGCCCCAGTAAGCTCACCTGGTCACTCAGTTCACCTAGTCCCAATCTCAAACCCCAGTAAGTTCACCTGGTCCCAGTAAGTTCACTTACAGTGCGCGTGTAGACGCCGGGAGGGGGCTTATCGGTATTACGCAGCACGCGTGGGGTAGGGTGGAGTCGTCGACTCAGATGAGCATATTCTCGGGGTTGCCGATCGACAGAGAGCCACGTAAAGCTGGACGTGGCAGAAGACGGGCTTGGGCAAGAGGGCGCCGACCTCGCGGGGCGTCTGGCCCTGGCTCTTGTTGATCGTTTGGCGTCGGCGGGCCTTAATGGATACAGGTTGGAGGAGCCTCGGTGACACGACACGATCGATCATGTATCTGGTACCGTTGCAGTGGCCGTGCGACGGGTCGAGGTTGCGAAGACTTTAAGCTCGCGATCAAAGTCAGCATGCCGTTGGTTGTCAGGGAGTCGAAAACTCGACTGTAAAGAGCGAGGCGTCGGCTTCCGACCCAACCTAGTCTGCCGAAAAGAACTCCGACGCCTCGTCTCCGGGAAAAAAAGGCCGCGGTCATGCGCGCGTTGTCAGCATCGACAACATCGTTTCGATGGGGCGTGAGAATGGCGCGCTGAAAGAGCCGCCGCGGGTCGTGGAAACAGTCTGCGAGGTCGCCGTAGACGGCTTGGAGGATCACTGTCTGGCTCGCGCGCCTACCTGATCCTTACCCTAAATCGGGGGACAAACAACCCACCCACATCCTTCATGCTCCCCACACACACCCCCCTCTTAGCAGTCGACATTTAAAGACAAACAGACAGACAGACAGACAGACAGACAGACAGACAGACAGACAGACAGACAGACAGACAGACAGACAGACAGACAGACAGACAGACAGACAGACAGACAGACAGACAGACAGACAGACAGACAGACAGACAGACAGACAGACAGACAGACAGACAGACAGACAGACAGACAGACAGACAGACAGACAGACAGACAGACAGACAGACAGACAGACAGACAGACAGACAGACAGACAGACAGACAGACAGACAGACAAACATCTGTCGATTAGTAGTTAGGACTTATGTTGGACCCCTCCTTTCAACACGATATTGCCACTTTGAAGAAGACCTATGTGTCTACCTTCCTAACTCGCGAACTATCTCTTTCCAGTCACAGTTCAGACACTATCTCTCGGGCAGATGCATTCATGACTTACATCTCCAACCGCAGCTGGACCGAAAAGTCGTTAAACTACCGCTCTTCAGGAACTCCACTCGAAGAAGCACTCTCTACAAGCATAACTGCTGCGGATGGTGACTCCAACGACGACACTGACGCTCCCTTCTTAGATGCACCCACGGAGCTCAAATTCAACGTTCGTAGGTAGCGACATATCCCTGTCAAGGCAATTCCCGCAAAACGCTCGCTCATGGCACTGTTGAATACCTAAATGCCAAACAAAGAGCCAATCGCTTCCACAATATGCACCATTGCCCTGATAGCGTTGCTGCCAAAGCCCCTGACGTCATTGCTCGTCCTGGCTTTTCAGCATCGGATATTCCCTACAGGGATATGAGTACAGACGGCATTTGCCACACCAAACGCCACCGTCACGACCAAAATAACGAGACCAAGCCCAATTTTGAACAGCCCAACCGGCCCGGTGAAGTCTGGGCTTGCGATGGTGGCTACGTAACCGTACCTTCTGAATGGGGCGGCTTCACCCACATTATTGCTTCAAAGAACTACTATCGAAGTTCCTATTAGCCTATTTTACTCGCACCACCAACGCGACCGAGTTCACGCAAGCACTCGATTACCTGCATGCTTTCTGCAAGACCCAACTCAATGTGCATTTACGCACAGTATACTCCGACGCGTTCCGACCGTACTTCAGCCAACACATCACCACTCCCTACAGGGTCGAGCATGGTATCAACCTTGTCGCTTTCCCGCCTTACCTTCACCATTTTAACCATGAAGTCGAACACAGTATAGACTTCCTTGCTTCTGCCTCATCAACTCGCCTCCGTAACCTTCTCAATGCTCATTACCGTGGCGCCAAGATCGTGGAACCTGCAATCCACTTCCTGTGGGCTGTGATCCACACCATTCAATCATACAACATTCTCCCAAATGCCTCGCTGGAACGCATTCACCATGCCATCATCAGCCCGCAGCAGTTTCTGTAGAATCAACTAGCAACACCTCAACATGATCTCCTCAAAGTCTTTGGCAGTGAGTGCTTCCTCCTACTCGAGCCTCACTAGCACCACAAATATGAGCCGTTTCGACGACGCTATCTCTACCTGTGCTACGCTAACCCCCAAAACCCGCTTGCTTGTCTCGCCCCATGTTGACCATCAAGCTGATGTTGTCCTTAATCCCGAACAAAAATAAAAAAAAAAAAAAATGGCCAGCTCCGTGTTTCCTCCAAGCTGGCCTTCACCTATATGATCCAACGCTCCACCCTGGTCCTGAACATGCTCTTCCGCCTGATGCTCCGCCTGTGTCCTTCGACATTCGCCCTCATCGAGATGAAGACCCCGATGATGCGTTGCAGAAGGGGATTCATACTCAGAGGGGGCACCCACCTGCCCCTGCTCCGTCTGCTTCTCCCGCTCCGTCGCAGACTCCGCCTCCACTCTCTACTTCTCCCACAGCAGCTTGACCTCCTGCTGACGACAATACTCCTGCTGACGCTCCTATTACGCCACCGCTCTCAAGACAACCTTCAACTTGTCCCAGGTCCTAAGCGCCCCAACCAACGCAAAGCCTCCTCCATCACCTCTGTCACTGTTCGGCTCCAAGCTTCCACTGATGATGCTTACAAAGCCGCTGGTGGCAAACTCGCTGACTTCCGCAGCTTTCTCGATTTCAAATCACCCACCCTCTCCACCCTCAACACCTCTGGTGGCATCCACTGGACAGCTCTCTGCCCAGAGGGGGGACAGGCCATGCTGGTTCAGTACATCCTTCCATTGCGCACCGATCTTCTATCTCGATACCCTCTACTGGATGGTGTTTTCTCGCAAACCAAATGCGCATCCAGCATTCCAGTGGCCACACACCGCACCACTTACGACACTCCACGTCGCCACCTTCCGCCTCTACTTATTGCCATGTTCATGTATACCCTTACCCTGATCGCCGACTGCGGTTGCGATGGAGGACGGTGCCTCATGAATCCCGAGCCTTGCGAGGGCATCCGCCCTCCCGGCGTAGGTTGGCACCTATTCGCCACCCGGGCGGGCCGGTTGGCAGCCGGAACGATCGCAGTGGGACGGGGTATGGCCGGGGGGCGAAGACGGAAGGTTATCGACGAGTTGGTTGTCAGTCACATCGCGGTCTCCTCGTCGCATGGCGACAAGCTTGATGGTCACTCTCCGCCGACCGACCTTTCGGCGCTCCTCGTCTACAGGCCCGTGATTCCGGACTGGCACCTGTCGGTCCGGCCTGGCTCCCATGCTCGGGAGAGGTCTGAAGTTAGTTAAGTTAGTTAGTTCATGGAACACGCTTTGGCCTTCGGTGTTTCTCCATTGCAATACGCTTACAGCTACCTGGCACCTACCAGCTTTATTGACCACTCCTCATCTGAATTTGGCGCTACATCTGCTCTACCGAGTACATTACCAGGTACTTCTTGAGGAACCTCTCCTGGTGGTGGAGTTGGAACCTGATACCTCCACTCTATCCACCTGTGCCACCCACGCCTATCATGATGTTCTTTACTCTGCTTCGACCGAAAAATCGTTAAACTATGGCTCTCCAGCCACCGTAGGCCCGGATGAATACAAAGTCCAAGAAGAAGACGACGTATCTATCGACGAGTATAAGCTCAAGTGTCTACAAGGACTTTCATCCGAGGACAGACAAGCTTATATCATCGCGATCGCAAAGGAGTTGCACGATATAGTGCGCTTCGGTTGCTTCAAGCTAGCTCTACCTGGTGCTTCGACTCGTCCAATTGACGGTCGCCTGGTACTCAAGATCAAGACCAACTCCGCCGGGGAGTATATCAAGCACAAGGTTCGGTTAGTCCTGCGTGGCTTCCTAGCTTCACTTGGCGCCGATTTGGGACGTTTAGTCCTATGGCAACGATGACCGCTATACGTGTCACTTTAGCTATTGCTGCGTGCAATAACTTGCCCGTGTACCACAGTGACGTGCCCAACGCGTTCGTCCAATCTGATATCGATGCGCACGTCTACGAACAGCTCCCTGAAGGCACAAAGTTACTAGATCCTCAAGACGCCAAATACCGTGGCCGCCGTTTACCCAATAGAGATAGAAAATCCGAATTAGGACTAGTACCCCCTATTCTACGGTTAGTTCCCTTAACTTTGCCACCTTTTGATTTCAGAAAACGCTGTGTTATTCAAACCGGCTGCCCTCGTTTAGACAGATTCGAGGTCAGACTACCACTGTTCTCACGCTCTGCTGAAGGGCAACGCAGTTGAAATTACTGTTCTCTAGGTATTGGGCACCAGTCCCGGTATCAGCAGAGCCCCAGGATTTCCAGAAGAGTCCCGTCGCTCCCTGACGTTCCTGAACCCGAGCAAAATGCCAACCAACCAAGAACTACAAGAGGAGACGAAAGAACCAGAAGCCCGTTTCAAAAGAGACATGCAACAACAAGCTCAAGCGTACGAAGCTCGGCATCAAAAAGAGATGCAAGACCAAGAAGCTCGCTTGATGGCGCAATTAAGCGCGCCGGCCACCCAAGTGCAAGCAACGCAAGCACCACCACCTACCGCCGCTGCTGCGGCTCCGCCTCCCATTCCGGCTCAACAAGATCCCAAGACTAAAGTTAACACCTTTAGTGACCCACCTAGCGCCGCCCTTAAGTCAGTGGACAACGCGCCAATCACACCCCAAATGCTTTCGTTTCGCGTCATGCAGTTGTTCGTCGAACATCTGACGCTCGAAACAGGCATAACTCAGTACTTCACACCGGGCTTCTACACGTGGGAATCCGTCTTGCGCGGATCTAATGATCTCGCTGACAATCACCTAAGCCACTGTATCGACGAATACGACAAGGACCCCGACCACCACTCTACCGCCGGGAACACGCAAGATTTCCAAGCCCGTTACGTCTACCACAAGGGTGTCTACCGCAAGTTCGGCAAACACTTCCTGGCGAACGTATACGAGCCAAAGCTCCAAGAACTTGAAGATAAAGACAATGACCCGACCGATATGACAAAAGGCAAGTTGTATCCGATCACCCAACCTCACCTCCAAGGAAAAGAAGCCGACTTCATCGTATATCTCCGCGAGACCGTGCACCCCCTCTTTCGCCGTTTCCTACATGCCGGTAGCGATTCCGTCAAGCACCCTGCATACGACGAAATTGATGCACTCGGATCTTCCTATCCGACAGGACTCGAATTTGTGCTTCAAGTTCGCCTAGCACTCGACAAGCACACGGGCCAGAACCACGTCCACCATGCGCATTACGTAGATAATGCCTTTCTGGACACGCCGTTCAACCCGAGAATACATGAGCCTGCTAACTACATTGACTACATGCGCCATGTCCAGCAGCAACTGCGCCAGATAACATCCGATGCTTCTCTCCAACTTTACGACGACAAGATTCTCGAGGAAATCCACCAACTGCTTCGCTTTAAGTACCCTCCGAGTTTACTTGACTCCCGCGCCCCAACACACATATAGGGCTTCGCGCGTCTTGCTAACTGTCTGCGCACTCCCAACGACTCGCTGTTACTCGACGAAGACAAGGAAGCCATCAACCACCTCCCCAAGCTCGTCGCTCGCATCACAGTCATCTCCACGTTCGAGCGCAACTTTTGGGCTCACCTCAAGCCTCACCCAACTCTCAACTTCAAGCCTTTGCGCTTCGTCACTGACTTTGGTCGTCTGCCAACACAGGACAATGACAACCCCCGTTTTCGCTCCCGCCGTCATGGTCTCCACCTCACCGAAGACGATGATGACACCTCTCCCTCTGAAGATGACACCCCACCGGATCCCGACGAAGACACCGACCCCGTCGCTGTTTTTCTCACGGAGGCCAACCTTGACCACGACGAAGACAATGACCTCATTCACCAACTCCACGCCTACCGCAAAAAGCAAATTTCGCGGCACCCCAAGAAGCCCCCTCCGAACAAAAAGCCTCCAAATCCTCGCTCCCCGTCTCACTAGGACATCAATGACAGTCCTAAGCCCAAGGCCATCCCAGTCACCCCCACGAATAACAAGCAACATCCCCGTGCTACTCCTGTCACCCCAGACAAACGCGAGCACCCGCATCTTCGCAAGGTCACCTTTCCACTCAACCTCATCCACCCAAACCATCTACGCCTGACCAACGCGTCAAGGTCCCCCTTCGTGACGTCCGTCGCAAGCTCCAAACCATACGGAATCTTAGCCAAGCCGGTCGCCAACATACGTCCAGCTCCGAGCGCTTGAGCAAGCTAATCAACCTCATCACCACCATCTCCGACGAGATACTTATCTCCGAAGCCGAAAACGATGCCGCATAATTTCTCCAGATGTCGACGTCCGATCCCCAGGACGATCCACCTGATGAGGGCGAAGCCGAAACCGATGAACAAGATGAAAAAGGATATATCGGTTTCTATGACGACAATGGTCAGCTAGACCTATACGACGACACCATTCCCGAAATCAATGATGAAGATGACTCCGCCGAAGACTACGCACAACGCCACAGTGACTACATGCGTGCTCTCCACCAGAGTCAGCTTTTTCGCTGATGGTTGCCGACGACGCCTGTGCCGCCAACCACATCTTACTCAATCAGGCGCCAAGCCTCACGATGACGAATTTCGTGACATCATCAACCATCTCACCCAGAGTCGCAGATTTTCTTTGTGCAACTTACACTCCAGGAAAGACCTCAAAGCAGACTAGCTCGCTGCACGGATGCAACGGACCCGGCACTGAAACTTCATTGATTGACGGTGGCGCATCTTTTTGCTTTACGCGCACAATTCGCCACTTTGTTCCCGAGTCCTAACTAACTAACTAACTTCAGACCTCTCCCGAGCATGGGAGCCAGGCCGGACCGACAGGTGCCAGTCCGGAATCACGGGCCTGTAGACGAGGAGCGCCGAAAGGTCGGTCGGCGGAGAGTGACCATCAAGCTTGTCGCCATGCGACGAGGAGACCGCGATGTGACTGACAACCAACTCGTAGATAACCTTCCGTCTTCGCCCCCCGGCCATACCCCGTCCCACTGCGAACGTTCCGGCTGCCAACCGGCCCGCTCGGGAGGCGAATAGGTGCCAACCTACGCCGGGAGGGCGGATGCCCTCGCAAGGCTCAGGATTCATGAGGCACCGTCCTCCACCGCAACCGCAGTCGGCGATCAGGGTAAGGGTACGAGTCCATACGCCGGATTCCCGAACACACCATTCATATGGGACGAGGCACCCTTACCAGCCACTTCATCGGTGTTAAACCGTTGTATTTGCAGGCTGCGGGTCTCTCCTCGAAGGATACGAAAGACTCGACCGGTTGCGCTTTATATCTCGTATTTATGGTCGTCCCGCAATTCAGGAAAGGTCTCCAAGTTATAGCGACATCTCAGCTCAAAGCTCTGCATGTACAAGCCACCGATCCGCCACTGCCCCACGAGCCATATCTGTACGAACTTATGAAGTCCTCCACCTTCGATCCGCACGATTATAAGACTCTTCTGGGAAAAACCGCCGTCGTACTCGCCACTCGCAAACCCAACGGCCTGTTGTCCCTGCCGTCCCATCCAAAGCAAACATTCACAACTGTGCTTAGTTTCCACACAAGAAAAACGAATGTCACTCGAGGATGAGATTGCACACATCACACAGCATGTCGCCAAGACACGCTATAAATCGCACACGCTTGATTTCGCCAAGCTACAGAATCATGCCCTGTATTACCCTTACCCTGATCGCCGACTGCGGTTGCGATGGAGGACGGTGCCTCATGAATCCTGAGCCTTGCGAGGGCATCCGCCCTCCCGGCGTAGGTTGGCACCTATTCGCCTCCCGAGCGGGCCGGTTGGCAGCCGGAACGTTCGCAGTGGGACGGGGTATGGCCGGGGGGCGAAGACGGAAGGTTATCTACGAGTTGGTTGTCAGTCACATCGCGGTCTCCTCGTCGCATGGCGACAAGCTTGATGGTCACTCTCCGCCGACCGACCTTTCGGCGCTCCTCGTCTACAGGCCCGTGATTCCGGACTGGCACCTGCCGGTCCGGCCTGGCTCCCATGCTCGGGAGAGGTCTGAAGTTAGTTAGTTTGTTATTTAAGTGAACTGCTCAACCTCCAACATACTGTCGTCCACGGCGCCTTTAATGGCTCCGCCGACCTCTCCGTGCAAACGCACCCCCCTCCGCTCAAAACAGCCATTATTGCAGGTGGAATTCACCAAGAAGGTTTCGACACTTGTCGCAAACGATTCGACAAACGCCTTACCGTCGTGGTCACCTGCGAAATTAACAATATTATGCGCACCCGTGCGCAACAACTCTTTCCGCACGCTCAGCACTATGCGGACCTAAGGAAACTCAATGCCGCACTCCAAACCGGCAAAATACGACTACCTCCATTCGACGTGGCAGTTTTTACATTGCCCTGTCAACATCTGAGTGTAATGCAAGAATACGGCGGCTATGCCACTCCGGTCACCGCCGACATTTTTGTCCAATAACAAACCCGCTTTGTTCGTTGCACGCTCCCGACCTACGCCACTGTCGAGAACGCACCTCCCAACCCCCGAACTCGTTACGAGTATGCTCAACTCGCAAAAGGTTATCAGCGCTTGGGCTACTTCCGACACTCCGGTGTCTGCAATGGCTCTGCTTTTGGTGACGTCATCAGCAAGACATGCTATCTCGCTGTGTATGCCCGACACCCGCTCACCGGCTACAACCTCGAGAAAACCGCTTCTACTTGGTTAACCTCGCCTCCGAGCATGGTTCCTCTCCTGGACCCCAGTCACACCATCCCTGACGATCTCTGGATCGCCAAACCCGCCCTTCGTGGTACAGTGCCCCGCTCCACCTTGGTCTACTACCAGCACTAGGCCACCCACTCCTACAAGCCCGCCAACGCCTCGAAACTCTCGATTTCCGAGAATGCCCGCATCTGCCAAATGCTCGCACGCTTCACCAAGCCCTTCACGGATCTCGGTCTAGACGCCGACGGCACCCCCTACGCCACCATGGCGTCCATTTCCCACCTTCTGGTTTTCACATTCCTGCACAGCCATTTGTTGCAACACCCCACTCTCGCCACTTGGAACACCCCCCGCTGTTTTCATGCCGCAGAGTCTCAATGTCCTCACCATTTGTATGGAGCCATCACCGGCATCGCCACTACTGTCGTCGCATGTGGCTACTTCCCGCACGCCTCCCTCACCCTACATTCCAGGCCCCCTCAGATATTGGACTGTCCCCATCAACCCGCAGTCTTCTCCCCAACGCACGCCTTTTCCCTTGATGTTCCCAAGGGCACCGCCTTTCTGGTCGTCGCCTACACCACCTCCTTGGCCGCCGCTCACAGCTGCTCGCGCCCGTCCACTTCGGTCCACTACATGAATCGTTCGCATCCAGGCTTTGCCGCGGTCGACTCACGATACGAATTACTCTCGATGACCCCAAGGGACTCATTATGTCCAAAGCACGTCCCACTTACGCGGACTATGTCGGCCACATCGGAGACACGCTTCAGAAAAGCACCAAGTGTTACTCGGTCACTGGTTCGTACCCAACCAACACGAGCTACTCCAACGCCTTGCTGCTGATCTCGCCAGACCACATCCGCTATGCGACCCTCAACGAAATCGCAAAGTTTGGACACCACTCGGACCCGGAACTGCTCCGTCTGTTCCAACATCACCCGCCGTACTTCGCGTTTAAGGCACTGGCCAACGCCGTCCCGCACAATATGCTGCATGCAAAGTACAGCGCTGTTCTCGCACTCCACGAATCGCACCACCACGTGAACTTTCACATCGAATGGGCAACAATAGCAATGGCATCCCCAGCCCAGGAGACATCACCCAGGTTGCAGACTTCTTCATGAGCATCACCAGCCGTCTCTTAGCAGAGGAGGACCTCAACCTCACCTCCCTCTTCAATGCCATAGCAGATGCTCACCATGATGCGATCCGCAAACCAATCAAATCGAAAAACCTCGAGACGCTTCTTGCCGAGGCAACCGTCGCTAAAATCCGAGTCGACAAGCGACCCAGCCCCCCCAGCGCTTCGACTGCTGCTCTGCCTCCCTTGCACAAGCCCGGCACCATTCAGCACGCCAAAAGGGTGCTTTTGGTCACTCGCTGGCACCGCATACACCACCAGCAACCAGAGATTATTCGCCGCACGATTGCCGCCAATATAACGAATCTCCGCCCATGTGATGATCGGTATCTGCAAGACTGCAGTGAATGCAAGCGCTGCCAATCGCATGTAAGCTTCAGTCACAAGAACAATTCCTGGTCACAGGATGAACTGGCCTATGCTCCTGGCCAACACCTCCACATGGATGTATCATACCCGAGCGTCGGCAAGTGCTACGGTGGATTTCGTTACATCATACATTTCGTGTGTATTATCTCAGCACACAAGTGGGTCTATTTCCTGCGGAAACTAGACGCACAGGATGTTCTGGCCGGCATCCTCTATGTGGCCAATGTGATTAAGGTCGAATTCGATGTCAATGCGAAAATCATCTCGTCTGATGCATCCCCAACTTCCCGCTCTGAAGCTTTCCACCCGCTCAAGGTGCAACTTGGCATCCAGCTTCAAATCCTTGGTCGCCACCTCCACCAGCGGAATTTTGCGGAAAACATCATCAAGGAAAACACCCGAGGCACTGTAGTTCGCCTCCTCAACCTTCGCAGTGTACGCATCGAAGGAAAGTCTATTGCCGCCGAGTATTACCACCCATTTGCTCTACTGCATAAGATCCAAGCCGACAACCAGCGCTCTCATGGACTGCCCTCGCGCACAAACATGGCATGCACCGTTCCCTGGCGTATCATGTCACCCATGGCAGCGCTCTTGGAGCTCCTCCTCTTTGGCGAACCTGTCACTTGGCGAACTGTCACTTTTGTCTACCCTCAAAGTCACAAGCTGGAACCCTCCAGCGTCTCCGCCTCTTACTTTCACAGTAACAACTATCTCCCGAACCTCCCCGGCACGGACCGATTTATCCGTGATGTTCACAGCTCCATCTTGCTTGTACATCAGGGGCGATATGGAAAAATCGTCACCTCTAACGACTTTCATGTTGACGCAGACATTGCCAGTCAACCGCAACAAGGAGATCGAACGGATCAAAGCACTCGCACAGATCCCAACAGATGCACGGTAAGAGAACCCGCTACCAGCTATAAGCAAACAGCAAATGCCGGAAGTTAGACAGGAATCGTAAATGGGGAGATTTGACCCTCTCCGGGTACATGGTAGAGACTGCGTGCAGTCTTAGGCGTGTACAGACCATTCCGCTTGTCACATGCTACTACACAAGGTAAGGATTTAAGCCCCAACTCCTTAAGGACATTAGGTCCCATAGAAGCGTTTACACTGACAACGAGGAACGAAGCCTTTGTTAATTAAACAGACAACCCCGTACCTGACGGTACGCACCTGGAGGCCTACTCCATGTTGGAAAAGAGCTTCAGACTGGGTTCTTCATAGTCATGAACATAAATAATTACGGAAGGGTAAGGAAGGAAAGAGGGAAAGCCGTGTTACGGAGAGAAAACCCTCTTGTAGAGATAGGTGTGAAATGTGCCAGTGTCGCGCACATAATAGTGTAGCTCTCTGGACCCCCTCAGCGTGTGAAAACGGTTTATGCATTTCAGACGTTCTTGAGGCGGAACTTGTGCAATATACGTGAGAACAGTGAACAATGGAACAAACAACAACAAAACAGGGCAAATTAATTATGATGTCGAGCGTGTTGTGATGTTGCGCAAAGAAGCGGTATCGGTATCCACAACATCAGATGTGTGGTCCAATTCATCCTCGCTATTATCGTCCAGTTCCTTTAACTCTGGAGAAGACGAAATATGATCATCGGAGGATATGTCGTTAGCAGTATTGGTATTGTGCGTAGTCATTGCATCACTCAAGGTGACCAAGGGTACCATAACAGACGAGAGGAAGGACATAGCAGCATCTGGTGTAAGAGCGTGTATATCCAATGCAGGAATAACACGACCATGTACATCAGACATAGCTGTGTGTAAGCTGTGAGCTGCTGCGTCGATTAGAACTCGCTGTGCCTCATTATGCGTACCTGGAGGGAACTGTCCAATGGACAAGATAAGCGACCGAGAAATGATATGGACAAATACAGCAGAGGTCGGGATTATAGTGTCCTGATGCACTTGAAGACTCGACAAGATGTTGTCTAACAAAGAGACATGCTTGATGTTCTCGGTCACTTGAGAATTAGCGTGTTTTGATGTTTCGTAGGCCTCTTGCATCTATGTGAGAGAAGTTAGTGCAAGCGATAGTTGATGTTCTCGTGCCATCAATTGCTGTTCGGTGTTAGTGAGACGTAAGGATAAAGACCGAGTCTCTTCTTTTAATTGGTGTAAAGATTCAGCCATATTGTCGTTAGCTTTATCTGGCGTGGGTTCAGCGGGTGGATTATCGATCGGCGCTGGTGACATCTTCAGAAGAGGTATTATCAGAGAGGTGTCAATTAGTTGGGATAGGGTAGCCAACTTCGACTAACATTTTTTAAATGCCAATTGTTGATCAGGTGGAAGTTGGCGAAAGTATTTAAGCATTGGCGGTACCGTCTCGGAAGAAGTTGCGTCAAGTTGATGAGAAACATCGTTAACAGGCGTTCGATGAGCCATTAAGTAACTCATCAGGATTGGTGACTACACAGGTTTTTCCCTCAACGGACTGTAACAAAGACCAAGCTGCTACAATGATCTCAGGATTTACACTCGAACTGAAGCGCAGCTGAAGTAAGAGCGGGGCATTAGCGTCAGGGTTGACGAGAATTTTAGAAGCATCGACGTTAAGGGATGTCGTAATCTGCATGAGCGCCTCTTTGAGCAGCTTGTTAATAGCAATGGACTTTCCAAGGCGGAGGATTTATTAGCTCTTATTGGCACTGGATCATTATAGCAAAAGAGTTGGGAGGGATGTTGATTATTGCGAATTAAACGCTATCCCGGATGTGATAAAACTGCACATCACGCAAATCAACAGAAAGAAGGGGCGCGGTACATCGAAGGCAGTGCGATGCATGTTGATCAGACGCGAGATGATCTTCAATGATTTGTCGTATCCTGTCCGTTTATAAGCTGCTCATCTTCCGTAAATATGATGAGTACAAGGGTGTACCCGGCATATCGGCTTTTTATCGCTTAACATTGGGCTACACGCCAACATGTACGTTTGCAACCCTTTAATGGGGGGAAAAAAAGGGTGAAGCGAATACCTTCATTAGGTGATATAGCGGGAGCATTCCGGATGCGCTTTGCTTTTACCTCAGCATGAACTGAGATATGGACATTATCCACAAACTCTGTCTGTGTGCTTCCGTAAGCAGCTGCTGCAAAGACTTAAGTCAACACTGAGGATCCTCATGTTGCGGAGCAGAAAATTGTGGTGGCGAGGAACCCAAGAGCAGTAACGTCCCCGGACATCATCGCAAGTACGTCAAACTTGCAGTGTTTGAGCAGGCGAAGTACCAGACTTCGCTGCTTGCGATTTAGGACTGTTGTTGGACTTTGCCTGGGCCCTTGGGCGTCACGGGCGTAGATTGATGTCCCTGAGCCACCGACAAGTAGGTTGGGATGCTTCGATTAGGAGAACTATCGGAGCAACGCTGGATTTAAGCATTAAAGGGCGGGATAGTGACGAACGCCACCCACGGCCACGGTTCAGTACAGAATAGCGCGGCTCGCAGTGCATCATCCTGTTTTTAATAGGATTCATCTTAAAAAGGATCTCCACATCGCGCCTTTCATTGCATTTCACATTTTAGCTAGCCAGTATTCCTTTACATAGGGAGGCGGTTAGTTTAAGTAAAAGTCATTTTCGGACATAGTTTAAAAGTCCATTTCGGACATAGTGGACATGGGACAGGGTAAGGATTAACCATCTTGTTGAGCTATGGGCTGTTGTAAGCCAAGTAACGTGCGAGATCTGCTGAAGAGCGGAGCTCCAAAGTGTTTAGTAAATCCATCGGCGATATTTTGGGTACCGGAAACATGGTTATACGTATACTATGCGTTTAACTGCACGTAGTCGCGATACGGAACCAGCGTTGTGCTGGATTAGCTTTGCCTTAGTTTGACTGTCGGGGTATTATTAGATAGATGAAAGCAGAGGCAGAGTCTCCAAGTATAGGACTGCTACGTATGAACGACATGTCCGATGGGAGGGGGTTGTCGTGAGCATCATAATCTAGCAAAGTCTTTCCCTGAAGGTTGGCGCAGATAGAAGAAGTGGTTTATATAGCGAATGCATTTCCGTTAACATTTGCGCAACCAGACCAATCATCGGCACCATATGAAGGGCGATAAGTCCACTCTCATGCGTAGAAGTAGCCGTGATATGCTGTACTTCGACTTCAAGTGATAAGAGAACCAAACAAAGATGGCGTACCGGTGTCGACTTGCGTCTTGTTCATAAGAGGGTGCATTATCGGCATCAACGAACGCGACGAATGGATCAAAGTTACCTGAATTGACTTGTTCGTTAGTTTAATCCAACATGGTGGCCACGTCAGTGCGATTATCGATAAGAAGTCGAAGATGGTCCTTTAGAGCGGAAGCCAGAGTACAGTCCAGAGTCGAAGGTTGGGATGATTTTCGGGCTTGCGCAAGTAGCGGAGCGTTCCTGTTAGTACTTGAACATGTAGAAATGCTGGATTATGCATTCCTCGAGAGCAACGACTAAGACTTTGGATGATAGATCAGGGCGACGGCCAATGGACAAACGTGAGCTTGCCGAGTAGGGTGGGGAACGAGCAAAGGTACAGAAGAATAACTTGTCCATATCAGAAGATGGCTATCGAGTTATTATACGTGGTGATGATCGACATCGGTGTGAAAGTGGGACGTAGCTGCATTAAAATGGGGGTACTCTTCGAACAATGCATCAAGTTTACCTGACAGTCCAGTGATATAGAACCATCAGTTTTTACGCGTTATGCGCATGCCTAAGAAAGTATGGACTCCTCGAGAGCGTGTCGACCTTGGTATATCCTTTTCAGGGCTTGCTGAATTCACAACTGTAAGTTTCCGAAGTACAAGTAATGACGACGTCGTCTACTGAGAGAGCGTGCAAATTAGACAATGTATCATCAGCTTGGACTTTATCGTAATGCAGGTGTCTGTTCGAAGTCGTGTATAGCCTAATGAATCAAAAAAGCCGTTTGTGGTTTGATTTCCAAAGGGCGGGGCTCTGGCGTAATCCATATAGAGATTTAAGTAACCTTTGGGAGACGGACGGCCTTGGTGATATTAGTATCTTCGGGATCGAGAAGGTAAATGCCTTGTGGCAGTTGTTGACATGACACTGATAGTCGATGGAGCTTGAACAAAAGCGTTTGACGTCGACATGGTAGACGGAAGTCGCAGATGAGCCACTGCTTAGCGCCAGACACCACGCATGCCACAACTATACTAACTACTAACTCAGTAACCTCTCCCGAGCATGGAGCCAGGCCGACCGACGGAGGCCATTCCGGAAATCACTGGCCTGTAGACGAGGAGCGCCGAAAGGTCGGTCGGCGGAGAGTGACCATCAAGCTTGTCGCCATGCGACGAGGGAGACGGCGATGTGACTGAGACCAACTCGTCGATAACCTTCCGTCTTCGCCCCCCGGCCATACCCCGTCCCACTGCGAACGTTCCGGCTGCCAACCGGCCCGCCAGTAAACTGCGCCATAGGGCGGAATGTGTTGAAAAAATCGGTGCCCAGAGAGGCTAAGAATCCTCGTAGGACCAGGACGTGCTTTATGCTTAATGTACCTGACCAGCAGGCATTGGTT
>JAQMWT010000265.1:0-21990 GCA_029834535.1 Chrysophaeum taylorii
GAGGGTGGTGTTGTGTCTGTTGTTTGTCTGTGTAAATGTCGACTGCTAGAGAGGGTTGTGTGTGTGGGGAGCCTGATGGAGAAGGATGTGTTGGTTTGTGGGTTAGTGACGATTGCCTGACGGGGGCGTCTTTTTGTTTGTCTTTAAATGTCGACCTGCTAAGAGGGGGGTTATGTTTGGGGGGTGAAGGTTGTTTGTTTGTCTTTAAATGTCGACTGCTAAGGGGGGGTGTGTGTGGGAGCATGAAGGATGTGGGTGGGTTTTGGGGTATGAGGACGTGCCTGACCGGGCGGAGATAGAGTCGGGCGGGGGACCTAGGTCGTGTACTCGCCGGAGTCGTGGGGCGGCGAAGAGAGTACGTCCCCGCCCGTTAGGTCGTTTACGCATGCCTGCCGCCGGCGGATGTTCGACGAAGGGTGACGTCCTGCGGGATCGGGCGGCCTGTTTGTGGTTCCCCGAGCGGCGACTGGTGGGTCGTTAGGAGGGCACCGCGAGTCCCGGCCTAATGCGTTGGCGATCCCCCACATCACTGGTAGATGCGGGCGAGTTTGGGCCGCCTTTGCTCTGTGAAGTTGGCGCAAGCCGCTTGCCACCACGGTTCCCAGCGCGAGCGCCCTGCGACTATGTTTGGTCAGGCGTTTCAACGCCGGGCGACTCTGCCGCACCGACGGCACCAAGACGAGGCCGGCGACGGTGGCCGTAGCTACTTACCTCTTTTGCTCCCGTCCCATGAAGCCGAGGCTTGGTGCGGACCCTCTGTTATAGGCATTATGGCGGTCGTGCCGTGCGGCGTGTCTTCAGGTATTCGGAGTGACTTGTCGCTGCGCGCCGATGCCTGACAGGCAATACGGGTGGGGGAGGGATGGGAGTTCTTTGTGCGTGTTACAACGAACTACAAGCGGAGGGTGTTTGATGTCGTAGAAGTTGGCCTCCTGGTTGTCGAGCGTGGTGATGTTTCTGGGACCATTGTTTGTTGTCCCTCGATTTAGGGTAAGGATCAGTTAGGCCCTCGAGACCAGACAGTGATCCTCCAAGCCGTCTACGGCGACCTCGCAGACTATTTCCACGACCCGCGGCGGCTCTTTCAGCGCGCCATTCTCACGCCCCGTCGAAACGATGTTGTCGATGCTGACAACGCGCGCATGACCGCGGCCTTTTTCCCGGAGACGAGGCGTCGGAGTTCTTTTCGGCTGACTAGGCTGGGTCGGAAGACGACGCCTCGCTCTTTACAGTCGAGTTTTCAACTCCCTGACAACCAACGGCATGCTGACTTTGATCGCGAGCTTAAAGTCTTCGCAACCTCGACCCGTCGCACGGCCACTGCAACGGTACCAGATACATGATCGATCGTGTCGTTGTCACCGAGGCTCCTCCAACCTGTATCCTTAAGGCCCGCCGACGCCAAACGATCACAAGAGCCAGGGCCAGACGCCCCGCGAGGTCGGCGTCCTCTTGCCCAAGCCCGTCTTCTGCCACGTCCAGCTCTACGTGGCTCTCTGTCGATCGGCAACCCCGAGATATCTCATTCTGGGTCGACGACTCCCCCCTACCCCACACGTGCTGCGCAATACCGATAAGCCCCCTCCCGGCGTCTACACGCGCACTGTAGGTGACTTACTTGGGAGGGACCAGGTGAACTTACTGGGGTTTGGAGATTGGGACTGTGGGACTGGTGACCAGGTGAAACTTACTGGGACCAAGTGAACTTACTGGGGTTTTTAGAGTGAACGCAAAGGCTGGCGGCGTGACGGATCAAAGCAGCTTAGATTGCGGAGGGAGAGCGACGAGTCTCAAAGGAGTAGTTGGTTGATTGTGTGTGAGCACGAGTGGGCTTACGCCGAACTTACTGGGGTTAGAGATTGGGACTAGGTGAACTTACTGGGATTAGGTGAACTTACTGGGGTTAGAGATTGGGAGTAGGTGAACTTACTGGCCTGCACTTGTATGTATCTAAGACATCGTGACCCCTGGCCCTTAAAAGAAACTCGGCATGTAGGCATATGTCTCGTAAGTGTAGGTCCCCGCGTTCTCGAGCAGAACACGTCATGCAACCTTCTGGTCTTTTTTTCTCGCCTGATAACATCCTCTCTTTTAACCTTTCGCCAGCGTCGCCGGCAGAAGCTGTGTTGCATATCAGTAACCGAAACTCTTCAAGTGTTGTTTTCAAAGTTAAGACTACAACACCCGAACGCTATTTGGTCAAGCCCAACCACGGGCTGATTCTTCAAGGCGCTTATGCGGAAATCGCTGTCGTCATAGTGCAATCGAAAAAGAAGGAAATACTGGCAAGTGTTAATAAAGATCAGCCCATGAAGTGCAGTGACAAATTTTTGGTCCAGAGTGCCATAATTGATCAAGTACAGACCACTGACCTGACTACAAGCACACCGCGGGAGCTTGCAGATAGTATTTCACGACTATTTGGCTGCAAGGATAAGAATCATATGAATGCTAAAAAGTTGTTAGTTGATTACAATTTCAATGATTGCAACCAAACGGAATGTTCGCCAAGCCAGCTACTGACAGGCGTTCACAAGCACGGTCTGATGTCGTCACAACGACATTCATCTTCTGAGCCGATACCTGGATCTCCGGAAGCCATGTTTGCTGAGATAGTGGCTCTGCGAAAGAAGTACGATGATTTAGTTGCGTTTACAGTGAACCTGACAGCTGAACGTGATTCTTTATCAGCGGATTTGGCTAGTGTTCGCAGCCATGTTGCAACACGTTGCTCCGCAGCTGAAACATTTAGGACAGCAGAGCATATTTGTCATCAAAAAATAAAAGCAAGCCCTTCCAATCGATCTGCAACTTTAGTATTTTGTCAGGTTGTTGCCCTACCACTGACTGCTTTCCTTCTTGGTCGAATTAGTGCACTCGTATTTTGACAGGATGCATAGTCAACGCAGGCTGTTCACTTCGTGAGCACTTGAGTGGTGTGTAGTTTTCCCCCTATCAGCTTTAATGCTTCAAATTGATTTTTCTGGGTTTGTTTTCGAGGTTTTCACAGGGTCATTGCATGGAACTGCGCACAAACCGGTCTTTGGCATATCGCCCATGACTCGCATCGTCATTCTGTTACTGGTTGTATTGACGATGCCGAGCACCTGTCCTCTTACCACCTTGTAAAAGAAGGAACGCAGCTGCCTGACTGCCTTAAAACTCTCAACGTGTTTGAACGTTGTGGACGTACCTACCACCAAGAACCGGCTTTCAGTGTCTGGTTTATGGGTTCATCATTTTGCTCTTTCTTATCAAGTTCAAGTCTACTCCGCCATAAGGTGTGACTTGACAATGGATTTGCAGAACACATCGTGCGCATGCAACTTTGTAACTTGCGTGTCCCAAGTTTAGAATATCGCAACTGCGTGGATTTAAGCTCCCACGTGTTCCTTCTGTCTTCGAAAAACCGCCATTATGCGCATTGTTAGGATGATGTACCGATCTATCGTTCCTAGCAGATAAAGTGAGTAGTTTCTAGGTCGAGCCATGGCCGGATGGATGTGCTCTGTTTTGCGATGCGCACTTTTGCATACAATTTGCGAACCGAGTAATTTGTACTATGAACTGGCGTTTCCAGCATAGGCCACTAACACGTTAAGCTATTGCTTTGGCCAGACTAGAGGTGCACCTTCTCGAAATGAGGTGTCAGGCGCAGACTTTAATTTCCCCACTAACCACATATGTGCTTTAATTTACATGCACCCTCCGTTTACGGATACGAAGCGGGATCTGACTGTATGCGGGCGCGTGGGTCGTGGCGGGGTCGTAAGCAGCGCGTGTGAGAAGATTTCGGCAGACAATGTTCACGATGGTTAGCGTGCCGCTGTCGTCGAGGCAGGTGATGGCGCGAGAAAACGACGTCCTCCTGGCCGTGGGCAAGGAAATGATCGCGAGCATCGAAGCACCCGGAAAGTCCGCGCTGGGATGGGGTTCGCTCGGTTGGGCAGAACGCGACGGACAGGTCGATTGTTCGTGGACCAACACGCCCGCGGCCTGCGACGCTTTTGCACGACCTCGCATAAGACCGCGCGCAGTGGCGGTACACCATCAACAAGTCCGTCCTCGTCCCTCGCCTCTGCCCCAACTGCGTGATTTTCCTCTGTGATTCCGTACCGGCTCCTGCCGGTCCGGCCTGGCTCCCATGCTTGGGAGAGGTCTGAAGTTAGTTAGTTAGTTAGTTAGCATCGAAGAGGCAGCGACCGAGTGTCTGGCCTTCGCTCTTGTGTGCGGTTATGGCGCAGGCGAGATTGAGCGGGAATTGGTGTCAAACGGCACGGTGTGCGCCGTAGATGCCGCCCGGTTCGAGCTATGACATCGGCATCATTATCACCAGCTGAGGGATTTCGATTTCCTTCTCGTGTGGAAGCGAATATTTCTTTACGGCGCAATAACATCGAATATGCGAGCGAAAAAGAAGATACCGAGGCGGCCGTGCTCGACCGGTGACGGGAGCAAACTACAGGCGCTTGGGAGACTCGACGGGGTTCGAGAAGGCTTTGTCGGGGGTCGCGATCGCACGTAAATTGAGCTCGTGGGATTGAACAGATCTTACCTGTTTGTTGTTGCACTCGAATTCGGTTTTCCCCATAACGGTCGTTTGATGTCTGAACCAAACTTCGCAATGTGGGCCCTTTACCCGTGATTACGCTGCCCGTGTGCCGCGCGTGGTCGTGATACGGGTGTCGGAACTTCGTCACGCAAAGCATGTCGGCCGGCCATCGCTGAGGCTATGGACGTTCACTCGGGCAACGCGACCGCCCAGCACACGCCTTCAGCGAAGTTGCGTGGGTACTTCGAACGCCGTCGGCGATGAACCCCTTGTGGCGCAGGTGTCGACGCTCCAGTTCAGCACCGAATTCCTCTGTGCGAAGCTGCATCGCGTCCATCGGACGCAGCTCGACGAGCTCCAGCTCCTCCAGCTTCTCGACTACTCCTCTCCCTCTTCGACATCCTGCAGCACGTCGCCCTCGGCGACCTCCCTCGCCGCTTCCTCGAGAGACACCATCTTGGGCGTTGTCGTTGTTTACGAGGGTTACCGTAAGCACGTGGCAATGCCGCTGCGGGCGAAATCCAACTTGCGGTCTCCGAAGCCACGCCAGGGTTGCGCTTCGAAGGACCGGGGCACTGTCGACGAGCGGGCGCGGGATGTCGCCCTGGAGCTGGTTGACCAGCCTGTAGGCAGTGACTTTGGTGCTCGACGGCACCCAGATGAACTGTTGGCCGCGAGCTCGGCGCCGAGGTGTGGGGCGGCGGCAAGGAAGGCGCGGGCTGGCGTCTGAAAGAGGACCTCAACGTCGGCCGTCTTCACGTCGAGGTCGCTGCGCCGATTCAGCTCGTCAATGAGCGTGGTATTGGAATACCACCAGGCCCGCGCTGAGTCCGGGAGGCCGGCCGAGGACGAGCTGGAGCACGTGGGGGTCGTCGCGGCAGCCACCCCTCGGGCCCTGCTCGACGGCCGCGCCGTCGTCAGCGGGAAACACGTGGGCGCGGAGTACGGGAAGCTCCTTCGTAAGTAGGAGCCACGCCACGGCGTCCGTGAAAATCGACGGCCGATGTGGCGGTAGCCCTTACACCGCCGTCCTTACCCCTAGTTCTATCGAGTTCTCTACCCCAATTTCCCGTTTACTGGACTCTACTTCAACCCCTGACGCACGTATTTGTAACGCCACCAGGCGTTTACTCCTTTCAAATCGATTGGAATAGATCTACAACAAGTGCAGGCCAGTAAGTTCACCTAGTCCCAATCTCTAACCCCAGTAAGTTCACCTGGTCCCAGTAAGTTTCATATAAGTTCACCTGGTCAGTAAGTTCACCTACCTCACACCAACTCCTTTGAGCTCGTCGCTCTCGCCTCCGCCAATCTAAGCTGCTTTGATCCGCACGCGCCGCCAACCTGTGAGTTTACTCTAAAAACCCTTTACTCTAAAAACCCCAGTATGTTCACCTGGTCCCAGTTTCACCTGGTCACTCAGTTCACCTAGTCCCAATCCCAAACCCCAGTAAGTTCACGTGGTCCCAGTAAGTTCACCTATGGTGCGCGTGTAGACGCCGGGAGGGGGCTTATCGGTATTGCGCAGCACGTGTGGGGTAGGGTGGAGTCGTCGACTCAGAAGAGGATATCCTCGGGGTTGCCGATCGACAGGGAGCCACGTAGAGCTGGACGTGGCAGAAGACGGGTTTGGGCAAAAGGACGCCAACCTCGCGGGGCGTCTGGCCCTGGCTCTTGTTGATCGTTTGGCGTAGGCGGGCCTTAAGGGATACAGGTTGGAGGAGCCTCGGTGACAACGACACGATCGATCATGTATCTGGTACCGTTGCAGTGGCCGTGCGACGGGTCGAGGTTGCGAAGACCTTAAGCTCGCGATCAAAGTCAGCATGCCGTTGGTTGTCAGGGAGTTGAAAACTCTACTGTAAAGAGCGAGGCGTCGTCTTCCGACCCAGCCTAGTCAGCCGAAAAGAACTCCGACGCCTCGTCTCCGGGAAAAAAAGGCCGCGGTCATGCGCGCGTTGTCAGCATCGACAACATCGTTTCGACGGGGCGTGAGAATGGCGCGCTGAAAGAGCCGCCGCGGGTCGTGGAAATAGTCTGCGAGGTCGCCGTAGACGGTTTGGAGGATCACTGTCTGGCTCTCGCGCCTACCTGATCCTTACCCTAAATCGAGGGACAAACAGACAGACAGACAAACAGACAAACATCTGTCGATTAGTAGTTACAAGTGCAGGCCAGTAAGTTCACCTAGTCCCAATCTCTAACCCCAGCATTTTCACCCTGTTAAGTTGCGTAAGCCCACTCGTGCTCACATCCACTCACCCCACTCTCCTTCGAGCCCGTCCCTCTCACCTCCGCCAATCTAAGCTGCTTTGATCCGTACACGCCGCTAGCCTTTGCGTTCACTCTAAAAACCCTAGTAAGTTCACTTGGTCCCAGTAAGTTCACCTGGTCACTCAGCTCACCTAGTCCCAATCTCCAACCCCAGTAAGTTCACGTGGTCCCAGTAAGTTCACCTACAGTGCGCGTGTAGACGCCGGGAGGGGGCTTATCGGTATTGCGCAGCACGTGTGGGGTAGGGTGGAGTCGTCGACCCAGATGAGTATATCCTCGGGGATGCCGATCGACAGAGAGCCACGTAGAGCTGGACGTGGCAGAAGACGGGCTTGGGAAAGAGGACGCCGACCTCGCGGGGCGTCTGGCCCTGGCTCTTGTTGATCGTTTGGCGTAGGCGGGCCTTAAGCGATACAGGTTGGAGGAGCCTCGGTGACAACGACACGATCGATCATGTATCTGGTACCGTTGCAGTGGCCGTGCGACGGGTCGAGGTTGCGAAGACATTAAGCTCGCGATCAAAGTCAGCATGCCGTTGGTTGTCAGGGAGTTGAAAACTCTACTGTAAAAAGCGAGGCGTCGTCTTCCGACCCAGCCTAGTCAGCCGAAAAGAACTCCGACGCCTCGTCTCCGGGAAAAAAAGGCCGCGGTCATGCGCGCGTTGTCAGCATCGACAACATCGTTTCGACGGGGCGTGAGAATGGAGCGCTGAAAGAGCCGCCGCGGGTCGTGGAAATAGTCTGCGAGGTCGCCGTAGACGGCTTGGAGGATCACTGTCTGGCTCTCGCGCCTACCTGATCCTTACTCTCGCGCCTACCTGATCCTTACCCTAAATCGAGGGACAAACAGGCAGACAGACAGACAGACAAACAGACAGACAAACATCTGTCGATTAGTAGTTAGGATTAAGAACCACCTATGCGCGCCGAAATTCCGGGGCCGGGGTGTGTGAGCAACAGGTGATTTTTATGTGCGCAAACGACGCGTCTTGGGCCTCTCTACGCGTAGGAAAATCGCGAAGATCCAATTCGACGATGTGTGAAAGTTTCTAGAGCTCGACTAAATTCGCCTTTTCGGAAAGTAATTAATTATAGACTCAAATTAAGAACTCTCCTTAATAATGACTTCTAGAGGTGAGAAGACCATCACAGACTCGTCCGTGAGGTCCCCATGCTACCGCCACACTGGCGGCAGCGTCCAGGGCGATATTGGACCTTATTTTCATACGAAAAATCCTGTTCGGGTGTCGCGTCGCTGACGGGACTATAATCAGCAGCGGGAGTTGGATCCGGTTCTTCGTGTTGGTCGTCATCGCTAGGTTTATCATCATGCTCGTTTTCGTGAGTCTCGCCCTCATTTTTTGATTCCTGTCTAACTTCCGGCACTTGCTGTTCGCTTATAGCTGGTAGCGGGTCCTCTTGTCGTGTATTTGTTGGGATCTGTGCGAGTGCTTTGATCCGTGCGATCTCCTTGTTACGATTGACTGGCATGTCTGCGTCGACATGACAGTTGTAAGGGATTATTTTCCCATATCGCCCTTGATGTACAAGCAAGATAGAGCTGTGAACATCTCGAATAAATCGGTCCGCTCCGGGGAGGTTCGGGAGATAGTTGTTACTATGGAAGTAAGAGGCGGAGACGCTGGAGGGTTCCAGCTCGCGACTTTGAGGGTAGACGAACGTGACAGGTTCGCCAAAGGGGAGAAGCTTCAAGAGCGGTGCCATGGGTGACATGATACGCCGGGGAACGGTGCATGTCATGTTTGTGCGCGAGGGCAGTCCATGAGAGCGCTCGTTGTCGGCTTGGATCTTATGCAGGAGAGCAAATGGGTGATAATACTCAGCGGCAATAGACTTTCCTTCGGTGCGTACACTGCGAAGGGTGAGGAGCCGAACTACGGTGCCTCGGGTGTTTTCCTTGCTAATGTTTTCAGCAAAGTTCCGCTGGTGGAGGTGGCGACCAAGGATTTGGAGTTGGAGACCAAGCTGCACCTTGAGGGGGTGGAAAGCTTCAGAGCGAAAAGTTGAGAAGGCATCAAACGATGTGATCTTCAAATTGACATCGAATTCGACTTTAATCACATTGACCACATAGAGGATGCCGGCCAGAACATCCTGTGCGTCTGATTTCCGCAGGAAATAGACCCATTTGTGTGCTGAGATAATACACACAAAGTGCATGATGTAGCGAAATCCGCCGTAGCACATGCTGATGCTCGGGTATGATACATCCATGTGGAGGTGTTGGCCAGGAGCATAGTCCAGTTCACCCTGGGACCAGGAATTGCTCTTGTGACGGAAGCTCACCTGCGATTGGCAGCGCTTGCATTCATTGCAGTCTTGCAGATACCGATCATCACCTGGGCGGAGATTCGTTACATTAGCGGCAATCGTTCGGCAAAGAATCTCGGGTTGTTGGTGGTGTACGCGGTGCCAGCGAGTGACCAAAAGCACTCTTTTGGCGTGCTGAATGGTGCCGGGCTGGTGCAAGGGAGCCAGAGCAGCAGTCGAGGCGCTGGGGGGGCTGGGTCGCTTGTCGACTCGGATTTTATCAACGGTTGCCTCGGCAAGCAGCGTCTCGAGGTTTGTTGATTTGCTTGGTTTGCGGATCGCATCATGGTGAGCATCTGCAACAGCATTGAAGAGGGAGGTGAGGTTCAGGTCTTCCTCTGATAAGAGACGGCTGGAGATGGCCGAGAAGTACTCTGCAACCTGGTTGATGTCTCCGGGGCTGGGGGTGCCTTGGCGTATCGTGGCCCATTCGACGTGAAGGTTCAAGTGGTGGTGCGATTCGTGGAATGCGAGGACAGCGCTGTACTCTGCCTGCAGCATGTGGCGCGGGACGGCGTTGGCCAGTGCCTTAAACGCGAAGTACGGCGGGTGCTGTTGGAACAGTCGGAGCAGTTCCGGGTCCGAGTGGTGTCCAAACTTTGCGATTTCGTTGAGGGTCGCATAGCGGATGTGGTCTGGAGAGATCGGCAGCAAGGCGTTGGAGTAGCCCGCGTTGGTTGGGTACGAGCCAGTGACCGAGTAGCACTTGGTGCTCGTCTGAAGCGTGCCTCCGATGTGGCCGACATAAGCCGCGTAAGTGGGACGTGCTTTGGACATAATGAGACCCTTGGGGTCATCGAGAGCAATTCGCCCTTGTGAGTCGATCGCGGCAAGGCCAAGATGCGAACGATTCATATAGTGGACCCAAGTGGACGGGCGCGAACAGCTGTGAGCGGCGGCCAAGGAGGCGGTGTAAGCGACGACCAGAAAGGCGGTGCCCTTGGGAACATCCAGGGAAAAGGAGTGCGTTGGGGAGAAGACTGCGGGTTGATGGGAACAGTCCAAAGTCTGAGGGGGCCTGGAATGTAGTGTGAGGGAGGCGCGCGATAAGTATCCACATGCGACGGCAGTAGCGGCGGTGTCGGTGATGGCTCCATCCAAATGGTAAGCACATTGAGACTCTGAGGCATGAAAACAGCGGACGGTGTTCCAAGCGGCGAGAGTGGGGTGTCGCGACAAATGGTTGTGCAGGAGTGTGAAAACCAGGAGGTGGGGTATGGACGCCATTGCGGCGTAGGAGGTGCCGTCTGCATCTAGACCGAGATCCGTGAAGGGCTTGGTGAGACGTGCGAGCATTTGGCAGATGCGGGCATTCTCGGAAATCGAGAGTTTCGAGGCGTTGGCGGGCTTGTAGGAGTAGGTGGCCTTGTGCTGGTAGTAGTCCTATGTGGAGCGGGGCACTGTACCACGAAGGGCGGGTTTGGCGATTCAGAGATCGTCAGGGATGGTGTGACTGGGGTCCAGGAGAGGAACCATGCTCGGAGGCGAGGTTAACCAAGGAGAGGCGGTTTTCTCGAGGTTGTAGCCGGTGAGCGGGTGCCGGGCATACACAGCGAGATAGCGTGTCTTGCTGATGACGTCACCAAAAGCAGAGGCATTGTAGACGCCGGAGTGGCGGAAGTAGCCTAAGCGCTGATAACCTTTGGCGAGTTGAGCATACTCGTGGTGAGTTCGGGGGTTGGGAGGTACGTTCTCGACAATGGCATAGGTCGGGAGCGTGCAACGAACGAAGCGGATTTGTTCTTTGACGAAAAGGTCGGCGGTAACCGGAGTGGCATAGCCGTCGTATTCTTTCATTACACTCCGATGTTGGCAGGGCAAGGTAAAAACTGCCAGGTCGAATGTAGGGAGTCGTGTTTCGTCGGTTTGGAGTGCGGCATTGAGTTTTCTTAGGTCCGCATAGTGCTGGGCGTGCGGGAAGAGTTGTTGCGCACGGGTGCGCAGGATATCGTTGATTTCGCAGGTGACCACGACAGTAAGGCGTTTGTCGAATCGTTTGCGAAAAGTGTCGAAACCTTCCTGGTGAAGTCCACCTGCAATAATGGCGGTTTTGACCAGATGGATTGGTGTTTGCACAGAGATGTGTGCTGTGCCATTGAAGGCGTAGTGGACGACAGGATGTTGGGGGTTGAGCAGCTCGTTGAGATACAGAGAATGGTTCTGTTACCCTGATCGCCGACCGCATGGTTGCGATGGAGGACGGTGCCTCATGAATCCTGAGCCTTGCGAGGGCATCCGCCCTCCCGGCGTAGGTTGGCACCTATTCGCCTCTCGGGCGGGCCGGTTGGCAGCCGGAACGTTCGCAGTGGGGCGGGGTATGGCCGGGGGGCGCAGACGGAAGGTTATCGACGAGTTGGTTGTCAGTCACATCGCGGTCTCCTCGTCGCATGGCGACAAGCTTGATGATCACTCTCCGCCGACCCACCTTTCGGCGCCCCTCGTCTACAGGCCCGTGATTCCGGACTGGCTCCTGTCGGTCCGGGCTGGCTCCCATGCTCGGGAGAGGTCTGAAGTTAGTTAGTTAGTTAGAATGGCTCTGTAACTTCGCAAAGTCAAGCGTGTGCGATTGTGAGAGTGTCTTTGCGACATGCTGTGTGATGTGTGCAATCTCATCTTGAGTGACATTCGTTTTCTTGTGTGAAAGCTGACCACAGTGGCGAGTATTTGCTTTGGGTGGGATGGCAGGGACAACAGGCCGTTAGGCTTGCGAGTGGCAAGTACGACGGCGGTCTTTCCTATAAGTGTTGCGTAATTGTGGGAGTCTGAGGTCGAGGACTTTAGAAGCTCATAAAGGTAGGGCTCGTGGGGCAGTGGCGGTTCTGTTGCTGTACATGCAGCTTTGAGCTGAGATGTTGCGGTAACTTGAAGACCTTGCCTGAATTGCGGGACGACCATAAATACGAGATATAAAGCGTAACCGGTTTTGTCTTTTGTATCCTTTGAAGAGAGACCTGCAGCCTGCAGATACAACGGTTTAACACCGATGAAGAAGCTGGTGAGAGTGCCTCGTCCCATATGAATGGTGTGTTCGGGAATTCGGCGTGTGGTCTCAGGAACAAAATTTTGAATTGTGCGCGTAAAGCAAAAATACGCGCCACCGTCGATCAAGGAGGTTTCGGTGCCGGGTCCATTGCACCCGTGCAGCGAGTTAGTCTTCTTTGAGGTCTTTCCTGGAGTGTAAGTTGCACAAAGAAAATCTGCGACTCTGGGTGAGATAGTTGATGAGGTCGGGAAATTCGTCATTTTGAGGTTTGGTGCCTGATGGAGTAAGGTGTGGTTGGCGGCACAGGCGTCGTCGGCAACCATCAGCGAAAAAGCCGACTCTGGCGGAGAGCACGCATGTAGTCATTGTGACGTTTTGCGTAGTCTTCGGCGGAGTCTCTTCGGCGGAGTCTTCTTCATCATTGGTTTCGGGAATGGTGTCGTCGTAGAGGTCTAGCTGACCGTTGTCGTCATAGAAACCGAGGTGTCCTTTGTCGTCTTGTTCATCGGTTTCGGCTTCGCCCTCATCAGGTGGATCGTCCTGGGGATCGGACGTTAACATCTGGAGGAATTCGGCGGCGTCGTTTTCTGCTTCAGAGAGAAGTATCTCATCGGAGATTGTATTGTGGTGATGAGGTTGATTAGCTTGTTCATGTGTTCGGAGCTGGACGTATGTTGGCGACCGGCTTGGCTAAGATTCCGTATGGTTTGGAGCTTGCGACGGACTTCACGAAGGGGGACTTTGAAGCGTTGGTCAGGAGTAGATGGTTAGGGTGGATGAGGTTGTGTGGGGAGAGTGACCTTGCGAAGATGCGGGTGCTCGCGTTTGTCAGGGGTGACAGGAGGAGCGCGGGGACGGTGCTTGTTCTTCGGTGGGGTGACAGGGGTGGCCTTGGGCTTAGGACTGTCATTGATGTCGTAGTAAGACGGGGAGCGAGGATTAGGAGGCTTTTTGCCTGGATGATTAGGAGACTTTTTGCCTGGAGGGGGCTTCTTGAGGTGCCGCGAGATCTGCTTCTTGCGGTAGGCGTGGAGTTGGTGAATGAGGTCATTGTCTTCCTCTTGATCAAGATTGGCCTCCGTGATAAAAACAGCGACGGGGTTGGCGTCTTCGACGGGGTCCGGTGGGGTGTCGTCTTCAGAGGGAGAGGTGTCATCGTCTTCGGTGAGGTGGAGACCGTGACGGCGGGAGCGAAAGCGGAGGTTGTCTTTGTCCTTTGTTGGCAGACGACCAAAGTCGGTGACGAAGCGCAAAGCCTTGAAGTTGAGAGTTGGGTGAGGCTTGAGGTGAGCCCAAAAGTTGCGCTCGAACGTTGAAATGACGGTGATGCGAGCGATGAGCTTAGGAAGGTGGTGGATGGCTTCCTTGTCTTCGTCGAGTAACAGCGAGTCGTTGGGATTGCGCAGACAGTTAGCAAGACGTGCAAAGCCCTTGATATGAGTTGGGGCGCGGTAGTCAAGCAAGCTTGGGGGGTACTTGAAACGAAGAATTTGGTGAAATTCTTCGAGGATCTTGTCGTCGGGAAGTTGGAGAGCAGCGTCGGTGGTAATCTGGCGCAGTTGCTGCTGGACATGGCGCATGTAGTCGATGTAGTGAGCAGGCTCATGTATTTCGGGGTTGAACGGCGTATCCAGAAAGGCATTATAGACATAATGCGCATGGTGGATGTGGTTCTGGCCCGTGTGCTTGTCGAGTGCTAGGCGAACTTGAAGCACAAATTCGAGTCCTATCGGGCAGGAGGATTCGAGTGCATCGATTTCGTCGTATGCTGGGTGCTTGACGGAGTCGCTACCGGCATGTAGGAAACGGCGAACTAGGGGGTGTGCGGTCTCGCGGAGATATACGATGAAGTCGGCTTCTTTTCCTTGGAGGTGGGGTTGGGTGATTGGATATAACTTGCCTTTTGTCATATCGGCTGGGTCCCTGTCTTTAGCTTTGAGTTCTTGGGGCTTTGGCTCGTAGACGTTGTCCAGGAAGTGCTTGCCGAACTTGCGGTAGACACTCTTGTAGTAGACGTAACGGCCTTGGAAATCTGGCGTGTTCCCGGCGGTAGAGTGGTGGTCGGGGTCCTTGTCGTATTCGTCGATACACTGGCTTAGGAGGGCGTCAGCGAGATCATTGGATCCGCGCAGGACGGATTCCCACGTGTAGAAGCACTGTAGGAGGTATTGAGTTGCACCTGTTTCAGGCATCAGGTGTTCGACGAACAATTGCATGACGCGAAATGAAAGCATCTGGGGTGTGACTTGAGCGTTGTCCATTGACTTGAGGACGGCGCTAGGGGGGTCACTAAAGGTGTTGACCTTAGACTTGGGATCTTGTTGAGCCGGAGTGGGAGGCGGAGCCGCAGCAGCGACGGCAGGTGGTGGTGCTTGCGTTGCTTGCACTTGGGCGGTCAACGCGTTGAATTGAGCGTTGAATTGTGCCATCAAGCGGGCTTCTTGGTCTTGCATCTCTTTTTGATGCCTTGCTTCTAAGCGAGCTTCCATGCGAGCTTCTTGTTCTCGCATCTCCTTTTGGAGTTCATGATTGGTTAACATTTTTCTTGGGTTCAGGAACGTCAGTGAGCGGGGCTTGTCTGGGAATCCTGAGGCTCTGCTGATACCGGGACTGGTGCCCAATACCTAGAGAACAGTAATCACAACTGTGTTACCCTTCAGCAGAGCGTGAGAACAGTGGTAGTCTGTCCTCGAATCTGTCTCTTAATCGAGGACAGCCGGTGTGAATAATACTGCGATTCCTTAAATCGAAAGGTGGCAAGGTTAGGAGAACTAACCCTAGAAGAAGGGGTACTAACCCTAATTCGGATTTTCTGTCTCTAGCAACACCTGTGAGAGACAACTCGTCAAGCTCGACCTCGCCGCCAACGAGATCAGGATGTCAACACAACCTTTGACACCTGTAGTCCCGACATACACACGGGCGCAGCAAACAATCTTCATACGTGGACAACTGGAACCCACAGACTTTCACCAGCATGACCACTTGACCTATGAGGACACTTGTCAGCGTACAACTACAGTCTCTGGCTCTACAGACGCTGAAGCCATGATGGACGCCTTACTCATCCTGCACACATATATTGTATCGCGTGACATTCTCACCACCAAGTTCACATACAACGAGTTTACACGCGATTACACAGTCGAATTGAAACACGAATACCTTGTCCCTGTACACGACATGCATACAGCTCACCTTAAGAATCAGGTGCAATGCAAACCGCACACCAGGGGGTGTGAGATACACATGCTCTCTGCCTTGAACAATACGACGATCGCACGAAGCACGTGCATCGCGTCAAACATCATTTGCTGTTCTTACGCCTGTGAACATTTTAAGTCAGACGCTGAAGCATACAAGTTGCATTCCCGCGCTAAAGACTCTGGACTACTTGCATCACTCCAAGACCATCTGCAAGTCCCAAGCAAGGTCATACGGACACTACCAACCCACCACTTCACAGTGGGCCTCCCAGGCCACTGCACTGGTTGATCTGGACAAACCTGCGCCCTCAATCATTCTTCATCACTTCATGGCACGTCAACAACAACAAGATCACCTGATGTTACCGTGCCTCCTGCTTAGTAGTCAAGGAAATCAACGTGGACCGTGCTCACAGCTCAGTTCACATGCATCGCTGTCTTGTGGAAGGATTCCACCGCCCCTCACCTTTACGTCACCCATCGTCCGTCTTGACTGAGTCATGACACGTACGTACGAACGACCTTCATGCTTACCCCGAGCACCGAAGTATCGTTCGAGGGGGTGTTCAGTGACATCAACGTTGACCCTTACCCTTTACCCTCCCTACTCCCCTTTTATCCTTACTACTAATCGACAGATGTTTGTCTGTTTGTTTGTCTGTCTGTTTGTCCCTCGATTTAGGGTAAGGATCAGGTAGGCCCGCGAGCCAGACATTGATCCTCTCCGCCCGCCAGACATTGATCCTCCCCGCCCGTCAGGCACATCCCTCATACCCCACAAACCCACCCACATCCTTCATGCTCCCCACACACACCCCCCTCTTACAGTCGACATTTAAAGACAGACATTGATCCTCCAAGCCGTTTACGGCGACCTCGCAGACTGTTTCCACGACCCGCGGCGGCTCTTTCAGCGGGCCATTCCCACGCCCCGTCGAAACGATGTTGTCGATGCTGACAACGCGCGCATTACCGCGGCCTTTTTTTCCCGGAGACGAGGCGTCGGAGTTCTTTTCGGCCGACTAGGTTGGGTCGGAAGACGGCGCCTCGCTCTCAAGAGTCGAGTTTTGAACTCCCCGACAACCAACGGCATGCTGACTTTGATCGCGAGCTTAAAGTCTTCGCAACCTCGACCCGTCGCACGGCCACTGCAACGGTACCAGATACTTGATCGATCGTGTCGTTGTCACCGAGGCTCCTCCAACCTGTATCCCTTAAGGCCCGCCGACGCCAAACGATCACCAAGAGCCAGGGCCAGACGCCCCGCGAGGTCGGCGTCCTCTTGGCGAAGCCCGTCTTCTGCCACGTCCAGCTCTACGTGGCTCTCTGTCGATCGGCAACCCCGAGGATATCCTCTTCTGGGTCGACGACTCCACCCTACCCCACACGTGCTGCGCAATACCGATAAGCCCCCTCCCGGCGTCTACACGCGCACTGTAGGTGAGCTTACTGGGACCAGGTGAACTTACTGGGGTTGGAGATTGGGACTAGGTGAACTTAGTGACAAGGTGAACTTACTGGGGCCAGGTGAACTTACTGGGGCTTTTAGAATAAACTCAAAGCTTAGCGGCGTGTGCGGATCAAAGCAGCTTAGATTGGCGGGGTGAGAACGACGAGCTCAAAGGAGAGTGGGGTGAGTGGGTGTGGGTTTACGCCGAACTATAGAGATTGGGTTTACGCCGAATTTACTGGGGTTAGAGATTGGGACTAGGTGAACTTACTGGCCTGCACTTGTTCTCTACTGTGGCGTAAGGAGAATTTTAGGGGCTACCTGGCGTGCCTTCGAATCCTGGCTCGCCGATCGCGTCCGTGCCCTTGGTGGGATCACTGGACGAGGATGGCCGTTCTCCCGCCACGCGACCACAAACAACTTCCGTGCCTGGTCCTCTCAACTTGAGGATCGGCTGTTGCTTTATGATCATCATCGGAACGGAGTAGGGTGCCCCTGATAAGGGGGGGCCCTAGAAGAGGGGTAAGCCTTAGGAGGCGGGAGTTGCCGCCACAGGACTCCCCTGGTAAGAATTCGAGCTGCCCCAGCGAGGTGCTAGCGCGAGGAGCGCGGCTTCGCCTTACGAGCATCTCGTGAACGAATCTTCTGGTAAACGCGGGTGATGATCGGTTCAGGAACTCGACCACTGCGTAAAGTAAACTTGGGGACCAACACGTCAATCTCGTGCGGAGCGTAATCCGTGACACAAGGAGTTGTGTTGGAGGAAATTCGGGACTTGTCGGTGAAACTTCGACCTTCGACGTCCTTGAATTCGGGCTTGAGCTTGCGGTGCGAAAGATGAGAGGTCGGCTTGAAATAAGCGACATCATCGTTCGGACCTAAATCGGAATAGAAATGTAGAGCAACACGATCATTTTGGTAATCGTAAGGCTCGTAAACTTCAGCAACATAAACCTTCTTGCGCCAATCGGAGCGCTTCCGGTCGGGAATTCGGAAAACAACAAACTTACCATGCTGATAATCATCACGGAAGGTTTCTTCGGGTTTGCGGATGGCTTGATCAACAATCGGAGGTACCATCACAGGCGTGATCTGACTTACATGAACACGCCGCTCTTCGGGCGGCGAGTCGAGAGACTCAATCCTATAGGTGACCGGGGAGAGGCGTTCCTTGATAATAAACGGTCCTCGCCATTCCGGTCGAAGTTTGTTCTGAAGGAAAGGGATGTAGAGCAAAACGTGCGATCCTTCCTTGTATTCAACATCAACATGATCAGCATTGTAAGCCAATCGCTGTTTCTTCAAAGCCTTATCACGAGCCTCGCGGACGATCTTTGTATAATATTTCAATCGTTCGCGAGTCTCGGCGACTGCATCAGAGCGAGTCTTCGGCAACAATCGTGTATCAAAATCCATGAGCGTGTAGTCAGTCGGCAGCATCGGCTGACGGTTCAGGCGCAGCATAAAGGGAGAAATCTGCGTGCCTGGAATAAACTTGCGGTTGTAGCAAAACGCAATATAATGAGCAAAGTCAGGCCAATCCGTGATGTTCCGGCCTTGAAGGCAAGCACGGAGGAAGGCCTTGATAAATCGGTTGACACGCTCAGCCGGGTTCGACTGGGCATGATAGGGAATCGTAGTTTGGTATCGTGTGTTAAAGAGATGGCAAAACTCACCCATCAACTTGTTCACGAACTCTTTACCGTTGTCGGTACGAATCATCTGGGGCAAGTAGCCCTTGAGGAGAATGTTAATGACAAAAGACTCGAGAATGGACTCGGCGGCCTTATCATTCAAAACATCCAGAATCAAGAAATGCGAGAACGGATCAAAAAATACTAGAAGATACGTCTCGGGACCAGCGCTGGGCAAGGGTCCAAATAAATCCATGCAAAGAACAGCGCCATCACCATCGTAGACGGGCTGCTGCAAGAGTCCAGCTCGTTTCGGCTCAGGCGTACGAGCTTTCTGACAAACTAAGCATTCCGCAATGAAGACTCCAACTTCGTTCGACATGTGAGGCCACCAAAATCGTTCTTGGATAGCCTGGACGGTACTGTGACGTCCCATATGACCACCGTTAACCGGAGTGTCATGATAGAGTCGAATAATGCGCTTGCGCAACGTAGCAGGTGCAACAATCATCGGGTGCGAATCAGCAGAAATGCGATAAAGAACATCTTTAACGACTTCGAATCGTTCGTTCGCTCGAGAACGTCGCGGCGTCTGACCTTGGGCCATTCGGTAGCGAATATCCTCGCAAGTAGCATCAGATTCTTGCTCACGTGCGATCTCAGCGAGCGTCATATTATCGGGTATCTTATCGATATAATCTTTGTAAGCGGCTGCGTCCTTGAAGATCTGTGGCTCATCACGCGCACGGTTCTTCCGACGTTGTCTCGTAGCGTGAGACGTAGCCAATTTCATCGGATCCTTTTCAGGGTCTTCGTCTTCGTCTTCCGGCAGTTCGGTCGTAACAAACGACATTATGAAGTGGCAGCCAGAGACGGGAACTCCTCGGTCATCAACAGGTCGGGGAAGCTCTTGGAACACTAAATACGCGTGGTTCAAAGGTTCTCCAAACTCGTCAGTCTCGATGACATGATCTATCGGGTTGCGGGAGAGACAGTCAGGGATACTCATTCCCGGTGACTTTCCCGGCTTGTAACCAAGTTCAGGGTCAAACTTGGCGAGGCGCATCGCCGAACGAGCAAGCTGCCCAGACGAGTGCGTCGCCTTACGTAAAACAAATTCGGTGATCGGTCTCCAAAACAGTCCGGTGCCCTTCGATGTAGGCTCGAAAGTGCTCTAGAGAAAGTATAACTGCCAGCAGCTCTAGCCGACGAGGCTCATAATTCCGCATCTCCTTCGGCACAGCTCGGCTCCAGTATTCAATTACTCGTTCTTCTCGAGTCACTCTTCCGGCATCGTCCTTGACTTCGACAATCCGGAAGAGATATGCTCCAAGTCCATCCTTGGAAGCATCGGATCGGATCTGAAAAGGCAGATCATAATCGGCGTGGTAGACTCCACGGGAATCAACCAAAGCTTCAATAATCGCATCCCAAACTTTCTGACACTCGGGCGTCCACTCGAACTTTACACCTTCGAGGCATAATCGTCTCAACGGTTCCACAATCTTCGAGTAGCCCTTCACATATCGCCGGCAGTAATTACTCATGCCGATGAAAGAACGTATCTGGGTCTTCGGGGAAGTATTCGGTAAAGTACCTGGAATCGGCATCTTCTGCAGTGCTTCCAGCGTCTTCGGATTCGGCTTCAAGCCTTCTGGGGTTGTGTCCCAGAAATTCTATATCATCCTTGAGAAGGGGAACTTCGCGGTTCGACCGCTGTACCCTCTCTGTGCCAAATGACACATCACTTCGATCAAAACTTGTAAATGTCGATGAAGATCGTCGGATCCCATCATAATATCGTCAACAAACGCAACCAAGTCTGATACATCCATTTCGAAAGGTCGCTCGCCATTTGCTTGCAGAAAAGAGCTCCGGCTGTCTTCACACCTAGAGGTAATCGCAAGAAACTGTGAGCGCCAAGTGGGCTAACCATCGTGACAGCGTCCTGCGCTGCCGGATCCAGACGAAGGTTGTGGTATCCCCATCAATATCAATGCATGTCCGCCATCGTCTCATCGCGAGAAAGGCTAAAGCATCATCTTGTCGAATGTTTGGCCAACTGTCATTGACCAATTGATCGTTGAGCTGACGTAAGTCAACTGCAGCACGGAACGCGTTTGACGTTCCAATCTCAGCTCCTTTCTTCGGAAGCATCAACACAGGAAAGCCCCAAGGTGAGTTGGCCGGACGAATGACTCCATCCCGGCACCACTCGCTGATCTGCTTGCGGAGACAATCGAGCTTCGCAGGCGTCAATCGGTAGGGCGTCATCTTGATCGGTCGCGGATTCGCGTCTTTGAATCGTAGAGACACAGGAGGCGAGCGAGTCCACAGGTCTCATAATCGGGTCGAAAAGGCCCAAGAATATTGCACACCGTGACGGAGCATCAGTTTCGCCTCATCATCTAAGTGCGGATTGTCAGGAATTCCCAACTCCTGAACAACCTTATCAACTTCTTCCTTCGTAGGAATTTTAACTTTCATTGCTTCGTTATCCTTGACATGCTCGCGAGTCTGCGGGCTGTGCGGCACCTCAGCATCGCGCGGCGCATCTTCCATGGCACACGAACTTTTTCGTATTTTAGTTTCACTTCCGGTGGCTTTTGTTTGATCCTTCGCCTTTGACACGAACACTCGGCTCGCTCTTAATCTTCGGTTCCCGATCTGCTCGGATCTGGCGGAACGTCCAAATTTGGTTGTCGGGGGGCAGCAGAAGAAGCATGAGACGTCCCCGGCTCATCTGTTGCAGGCGGAATCAACGGTACTCTCTGGAGGTTTCATTTGGTGCGATCTTGAAGATCATCAGTCGACACCCATCTTACGACGTGTGTGCGTGTTTAACAGCGGAACTTGTACGTGACGAAGGGTGGTTTCATCAATTTGCAAATAATAATCAAACGGTCGGTCGTGCGACTCAACGCCGACGGCAAAGCTTCGCCGCTCAGGTGGTCCTGGTCACCAGTTGTGCAGAATCCAATAAGGTCATCGTCAGGTGGCACGACGGACGCCAAGCGTTTCAATGAGGTAGTCCTGGAGAAGCCGGCCCAATCAAAATCAGGGGGCATCGTCACAACTCCGGTCATTTCCAGATCTCACGATCCTAAAACGGTGCGGTCCTACGCGAAGCGGGACGTAATGTTAAGCTGCGTCTGTCGCGGCTCGTGATGATCCTCAACGTTCATCTGAATGTCGTTCGTCATGGGCCCGCCGCGGCGCACCCTTGCTGCGCTTCTGTGTCTTGGAACTGCGCGCAATGGAGCTGTTTGCTGGAAACCCACAACCGCACGCTACACTCATCAACCGCGCGTCATGTCGTAAAATTGACGACGATACGTATGGTGCCAAACCAGTAACGTAAGAAACGACGCTCTCCTGCTCTATCAACCACATGAAGAAACCGCCATCTTGCTGCTGTATTTCATCGTCCGCCAGCGGTTCCTTTCCCAACACCCCGGAAGTCAAGTTGCACAGAGCGAGTGTACGCAGGGTGGCGACGCGACACATCGACGACTACCATTCCGCTGTAGGAGCAATACGTAACTGAACGAAGTACACCGA
>JAQMWT010000266.1:0-28133 GCA_029834535.1 Chrysophaeum taylorii
CAGTTACGTATTGCTGAATGGTGATGTTGTAAAGATTGGTAGCTCGTTGTTGCGCATCTCGAATGCGATGGTGCCCCTGGCATGGACTTTCTTATCGAAGGGCGCATGCTTCTCATGGAGCTGTCTTGCCGTTAAGAGGTATTTGTTTTTCTTTAGTAGGAGATGATATATCCGCGGATGAAGTGTGAGAGAGGAAGACGCGAGCTATTGAATCAATATGAAAAGGTAGAAGTTCGTGGTTAGAAGTAAGAGTATCACAACATGAGAGTTTTTATTGGAGATGTAGAACATTGTAATGGAACTGTGGTAATATTAAGGATGTATCTGTTGGGAATATATTTGTGAAGTAGGTTGACCTATAGTTTGGTTAGAGAAGCGTGATCAGGGTCAAACGATGGTGATAGCGTTAATTTACGCAAGTCATANNCAAGCTGACACATATGTTTATAAATTATATGATATGTTCCAGCTGGAATAGCATTTGCGATGATATCACAGCATAGGTCCGGGGACAAAGACAGAAGAAAATTGATTTGGTATTGAAGTTATTGGCGCGTGCCAATTCGCGAGTTGAGTAGTGTCGGATGCGATCGAGTCGTGGATCGTACACGAGCATATTAGCAAATCCACGAATGGTAGGAGGAGGTGTATATAGAATGAACTTTGGCACCCATCTTCCTATTGCTTGATGTAATAAATCCCAGATATCTGCTTTGGGACAAATGCATGTCACTTAAAGCAAACATTTTATCGACAAATTCGAGACGATTTTCCAGAGGGTAGAAGACAAAAGAATCGTGAAATACAGGAGAAGTATAGGGCACCAGTGCTTGTACTAGACGACGCGTGTCTTGATTTTCATTATTATGATGGTATGCTTGGCAAAGCCAACGAAAACCCGTAACAGGTTCGAGAGAAGCAGTCTTGTCAATTCCGGCATCATGTGTTAGGAAGATATAGGTTTCGCCAAATGCATTTATATGTGCCTGGTATTTAGAAGAGGTTTTCTTGAATTAGTCAAGAATCCCAGGCGAAAGTTAGAAATGCCTCCATTTCATCTTGACTGGGATGTTCGACTGTTTTATTAGAGTGCAGACGAAGGAACAGCATAGTTAAGGTTTCAAGCTCAGTCACAGTTAAGCGCACGGACCCTGTGCGACTGAAAATGTTGTAGGTTTTAGGTGTGGACACGAATGGTATGTCAGGAAAGACCTTCGTCCAAGGTTCGTCGACTATTAACTTGCGACTGATGGAATTAGCGTGGTCTGCAATGTCCAGAAAGGAAGCGCGCAACGAGGATCCATCTTTCTCTGGCTTGATAATCTCCACATAGATAGCATGGAAATCGGTCACATATATCCACCGTATAGTGCATCGTTGAGAAGATGAGATTAGCAACTCGTATATGGTCTTCATACGATGCGGAGTGTGGTGGTGTCATTTCCATGAAAAGAACGAGCGGCTTTAAAAGCTCAAGTACACTTAGAGCACTTTGGAGCAAGGAATCATCCATATCGCGCTCGGGTGGAAATGGATCTCCCATTGATTATGTTGCGATTTGTGCATGGTGATGTCAATTCCACTATATCGGTGTAATATCGTGCACGTTCAACGTCCGATGCTCGATGGAGATATGTCAGAAACTTAGGTAGGGATGGGGAAACTTCGATGGATTTACCAAAACGTCTTCGTAGCATGTGCGTGATATTGTCGTCGCTCTCAACAAGAACTTTAACGTTGATGTTGACTTGCAAGTCATTAGAAGCGCAAGCCAAGAATGCAGGAGTGGACATCCCCGAGCAAAGTAGAGTTACTGTAGGTGTTCGTGGGCTATGAGATGAAGTTACTGTATGAAGCAAACGTGTGGTAACCTTGCGTCATACGGTAGGTGGGAAATGCTTGCGTATGTAAGGCAGCTGCGAATGCATTGACTCCAGGATGGTTTTAAGCCATGGGACGTAAAATACGCGTTCCGTGAGGGTGGAATATAGTTTGAGCATTTCGCGTTGTTCATTAAAAGCACATAGTCTGAACTGTAGCGGCCGAAGTTCCATTTTACGCGCTTTTGCTTGTTGCAGCGAATAAATTGGTAGAGTAGGCAACAGGTTGCTGAGTCTAAACAAAGTAATCTTGACATTATCATCACTTTTACTCTGGATAGATGATTGTCCTTTAAATTCAACTCCATACAGATGTATACCAAGTTTAGCTTCTCCCCATTTAGTCATACTGATGATGTGCAGATCGGGATCGTTATGGTCGTTTTGCTTGGGTAGAAAAAGCGCAACGTCTAGCTTTACATATCCCACATTTGGATGCTTTGGGGGAGCGGGAATGACGGTCCTTATAATCATAGCATGCGTGATTCTCTGCGTATCCGTAGCAGTCTGGATAGCAGGCGACAAGGACTCGGGTAGCTTTACGATGTGGATAGGATCAGCACAAGTGCAGGCCAGTAAGTTCACCTAGTCCCAATCTCTAACCCCAGCAAGTTCACCTGTTCCCGTTAAGTTCACCTAGTCCCAATCTCCAACCCCAGTAAGTTCACGTAAGCCCAATCTCTAACCCCAGTAAGTTCGGCGTAAACCCACACCCACTCACCCCACTCTCCTTCGAGCTCGTCTCTCACCCCGCCAATCTAAGCTGCTTTGATCCGCACACGCCGCTTTGAGTTTACTCTAAAAGCCCAGTAAGTTCACTTGGTCCCAGTAAGTTCACCTGGTCACTAAGTCACCTAGTCCCAATCTCTAACCCCAGTAAGTTCACCTGGTTCCAGTGTCACCTGGTCCCAGTAAGTTAACTATAGTGCGCGTAGACGCCGGGGGGGGCTTATCGGTATTGCGCAGCACGTGTGGGTAGGGTGGAGTCGTCGACCCAGAAGAGATATCCTCGGGGTTGCCGATCGACAGAGAGCCACGTAGAGCTGGACGTGCAGAAGACGGGCTTGGGCAGGACGCCGACCTCGCGGGGCGTCTGGCCCTGGCTCTTGTGATCGTTTGGCGTCGGCGGGCCTTAAGGGATACAGGTTGGAGGAGCCTCGGTGACAACGACACGATCGATCATGTATCTGGTACCGTTGCAGTGGCCGTGCGACGGGTCGAGGTTGCGAAGACTTTGCTCGCGATCAAAGTCAGCATGCCGTTGGTTGTCAGGAGTTCAAAACTCGACTGTAAAGAGCGAGGCGTCGTCTTCCGACCCAACCTAGTCGGCCGAAAAGAACTCCGACGCCTCATCTCCGGGAAAAAGGCGGCGGTCATGCGCGCGTTGTCAGCATCGACAACATCGTTTCGACGGGGCGTGAGAATGGCGCGCTGAAAGAGCCGCCGCGGGTCGTGGAAATAGTTTGCGAGGTCGCCGTAGACGGCTTGGAGGATCAATGCTCTGCCTGGCTCGCGGCCTACATGATCCTTACCCTAAATCGAGGGACAAACAACCTCGCCGCATCTACAGTGAGTGATCGCCACGCATTAGGCCGCCTCATGTGCCCTCACCGCCCTCACCCCATGTCGCCTCGGGGAACCCCACCCAGGCCGCCCGATCCCAGCAGGACGTCACCCTTCGTCGCACATACGTCCGGCGGCAGCATGCGTACGACCCACGGGCGGGCCCGTCCTCTCGCCTGCTCCCACGCCTCGGCGATGACCCTGACTAGGTCCCGCGTACTTATCTCCGCCCGTCAGTACATCCTCATACCCCACAAACCCACCCACATCCTTCATGCTCCCCACACACACACCCCTCTTAGCAGTCGACATTTAAAGACAAACAGACAGACGAACATCTGTCGATTAGTAGTAAGGATCTGTCGATTAGTAGTAAGGACAAGTGCAGGCCAGTAAGTTCACCTAGTCCCAATCTCTAACCCCAGTAAGTTCACCTGGCCCCAGTAAGTTCACCTGGTCAGTAAGTTCACCTAGTCCCAATCTCTAATCCCAGTAAGTTCACCTGGTCAGTAAGTTCACCTAGTCCAAAACTCTAACCCCAGTAAGTTCGGCGTAAACCCACTCGTGCTCACACCATTCTTTCGAGCTCGTCGCTCCTGCCCGCCAATCTAAGCTGCTTGATCCGCACGCGCCGCTAATCTTTGAGTTTACTCTAAAACCCCCAGTAAGTTCACCTGGTCCCAGTAAGTTCACCCGGTCACCATATTCACCTAGTCCCAATCTCAAACCCAGTAAGTTCACCTGGTCCCAGCAAGTTCACCTACAGTGCGTGTAGACGCCGGAGGGGGCTTATCGGCATTGCGCAGCACGTGTGGAATAGGGTGGAGTCGTCGACTCGACGTCGTCGAAGAGCATATCCTCGGGGTTGCCGATCGACAGAGAGCCACGTAGAGCTGGACGTGACAGAAGACGGGCTTTGAAGAGGACGCCGACCTCGCGGGGCGTCTGGCCCTGGCTCTTGTTGATCGTTTGGCGTAGGCGGGCCTTAAGGGATACAGGTTGGAGGAGCCTCGGTGACAACGACACGATCAATCATGTATCTGGTACCGTTGCAGTGGCCGTGCGACGGGTCGAGGTTGCGAAGACATTAAGCTCGCGATCAAAGTCAGCATGCCGTTGGTTGTCAGGGAGTTCAAAACTCGACTTTAAAGAGCGAGGCGTCGTCTTCCGACCCAACCTAGTCGGCCGAAAAGAACTCCGACGCCTCGTCTCCGGGAAAAAAGGCCGCGGTCATGCGCGCGTTGTCAGCATCGACAACACCGTTTCGACGGGGCGTGAGAATGGCGCGCTGAAAGAGCCGCCGCGGGTCGTGGAAATAGTCTGCGAGGTCGCCGTAGACGGCTTAGAGGATCAATGTCTGGCTCGCGGCCTACCTGATCCTTACCCTAAATCGAGGGACAAACAAACTGCCCGTCAGGCACATCCCTCATACCCCACAAACCCACCCACATCCTACATGCTCCCCACACACACCCCCCTCTTAGCAGTCGATATTTAAAGACAAACAAACAAACAAACAAACACAGACTGACAGACTGACAGACTGACTGACAGACTGACAGACTGACTGACTGACTGACTGACTGACTGACTGACTGACTGACTGACAGACTGACAGACTGACAGACTGACAGACTGACAGACTGACAGACTGACAGACTGACTGACAGACTGACAGACTGACAGACTGACAGACTGACAGACTGACAGACTGACAGACTGACAGACTGACAGACTGACAGACTGACTGACTGACTGACTGACTGACTGACTGACTGACTGACTGACTGACTGACTGACTGACAGACTGACAGACTGACTGACTGACTGACTGACTGACTGACTGACTGACTGACTGACAGACTGACTGACTGACTGACGGACTGACTGACTGACTGACTGACTGTCGATTAGTAGTTAGGACAGCGGCAGTTCGGGCGAACGGGAAAGCCAACCCGGAGAATTGTTCGATGCCCTCTTCCGTCATCCGCGCGGGCCCGAAACCGCCACAGCAATCACAGACGCCCTCTTCCAAGCGTTCGCGGACCCGCGCCGACAAAACCCCACGGATGCGGACGGCGACGCGCCCGACCGAAACGGCCATGACGCCGACGGCAGCACGCCCGAGAACGATATCAACCCCGATTCAACGTCGAGGGCGACGCCGCACTCTCCCCAAGGGGGTACCCGCCGCGGACTCGGCCGCGATGTCGGCAGCGGAATCAGCGAGTCGCCGCCAGTCGAGGAACCCGCCCAGGAACCGAACACGCCGGAACCGGAAGGATCGGAACAAAAAGCCGAAACCGACAGGGAACCCCCGCGCGAAGCGCGGGAAGAGAGAAGCCTCGAGGAAGTTAACGGATCGAAAGCGTCCCGCACGCAGTTCAAAAGCGCCAGATTAAGACCTCCGCGCCGAGTGTCGGGGATGTGGACGACAGTCAAGCGGCTCTGGAACAAGAAGAGTCCAGAGCGAACCGACCCCCCGGCACGAAACCGAAACAAGACCCCATACGGTGGCGGGGTCACCCCTCTCCAAAACGAAGAGAACGCAATCGATAAAGAGCCCGAGCCACCCGAAGAACGAAAAGAGCCTCGGAAAGACGAAGAACGAAGATTTCCCGACTTCCCGGCTCGAGAGCGCGAAGAAAGAGGCCGTCAGTTGCAGCGGAGAATCCAAGAGCTACCCGCCGATCCGCGAACGAGCCGACAGAGCTGGTGGTCGAGAGCCCGCCGATTCTTCGCGGGACGCGCGCACGTATCGATGCCGATGGCAGGGACGGAGGACGAAGGCATGTGCATGCACTCCTCTTTCGCCTCCATCAACGCCGAAACGATCGACAGAGACCTGCGCGTCCTTAACTGCTTGGAAGCCGGTAGCCTGACGTTCATGCCCATCCATATATTCAATAAGCCGGGCGACTCATCGTATGCCACGGTGATCGGTGTGGACGGAATGGCCGACGTCACCTACATCTGTCGCGACCTCGCACGCCTACTGAGAAAGCGAGGGATGTTGCTGGATAGCGGCGAGCTGCCTTTCGAGCGAACGCTCTTCGGATCGGGAAAGAACACGACCTCGATTTCGGAGTGGATCGCCCTGCGAGTATCCGTTTCGGACGAAATGGCCGTACCGGTAGTCGCAATCGTGGCAGACACCAACAAACAGTTTCTGCTGGGAGCCCGCGACATTCGAGCCTTGGGCGCTGTCGTGGATTATCCCCGAGACCGAATTTCCTTCTCGCGAACCCAAACAGTCTTCCAGATGATGAAGCTCCCGTACGCTGGGGAAATCGTTCGGTCACCCGCCATTCGTTATCGGGCAGCGTACGAAAGACACCCTGTCGTAGCGCCGATTTACAGTTTTCGAGGGCAAGCGAGGACGCAGAGTCGGAGTCAAGGTGGCAAGAGAGCTCTGCCACCACAGCTCACTGAGAAGGATCTCCTCTCGCCGCCTCCTCAGCGAGCTTCGGCCGCCGTAACCTTGGCCGAGGACCCGTCTATGCCGAGGAACGACCCGAAAACGTCGGCGCCCGAGATCCGAGCGTTCGCAACCGGCTCCCGGCGCATCGACCCCGGTCGAACCCACAACATCCCGGTCAAGCTGAGTCAAGCGCAGAAGCCCGGAGAAGCCTTCGTCGCCACGGCGCCAAGCGTGGAGCACCTCGGCATCGTAGCCGGAACCTGCTCGACGTGTGACCGCTCCGACCCGACCGCGGCCGCAGTGGCCGTGTCGTCGAAGGGTGACACGCCGATATCGATAATCCCAGGTCGTGAGCTCGCACGGGGGGAAATCGTCAACTGCCAAGAAGAAGTTCAGGTGACAACCCCATTGCCAAGCGCCGACCCTGGAAACGCGCACGAGAACGAGCCCGACGGCACGGCACCCTTCACGGTCCCGGTCACCAGTTACCCAACTCCAGATCCCGGAGAACCAGACGGCCAAGCATTTCGAACGTCTTCGATCGAGCCGCGTCTGCAAGCCCCGAAGGCGCAGTCGCAAGAGCCGCTGAAATCCCGGGCCGCCGAACAAGCGATCCTCGACAAACACCAGGCACTCTCCTGGATCCCTCCGAGCGTGACTCCCGTCGTGATGTTCTTCGGCGGGATGGGCGGGTACACAGGGCATCTACCGGAGCAACGAATGGTTCGGAGCCGCGTATAAAGTCGAGCTCGTCATTGACGCATCCGACACCGCCAAAGAAGTTCATGAGAGAAACTTCCCAGGGGTACCTGTCGTCCAGCACACCCTCGGCGGTCGGTACGACATGGTCTTATCTCTGGTCAAAGGTTACCTGCATGAAAGCCTAAGGCCAACCGCACTTTTCGTCGGCACGCCACCATGCGCAGACTCCGCCTGGTGCAACCTTACGGCCCGCGACGCCCGGAGAGGGGTCTCTGCGGCCAACTGGACTATCAAGCTTCTCCAGCTCACCGGAGTCGGACGCTGGATCATCGCGCAGGAGCTCTCCATCCGATCGAAAATCACGCTGCGGTAAGGTTTCGGGACCGTCGTCGATCTATGGACGACGACGACGGACCTCATGAGTACCCGTCGGCGCACGATCATCACGAGTTGGCCTCGTCAGCTCATCCGACGTCCCAAAACGTGCGGCACCATCCAGGATACCTTCGCCGCCAAACTCGGATTCGACCCTTCGCAGCCTCTCATCCAGCGCAACAACTTGGATGCACGCGAGATGCCACGGCACCGATATACACCATCACGCGGAACGGAGTGCGAGCAGGACCCGCGCCTTCGGACACCAAAGCGCTCAAACTAGAGATGCTCGCGGAGGCTCTCACGATGCCGCGCGATCTCGCATGGGGTAAACTCACAGTCACGGACCGAATGAAGCATCTAGCAGCCAGGATACCCCCGTCCGCCATGGCGTACATAGCCCTCGACGCCCACAACGCGTTGCCGCCCACGCTCCGTAATATCGGAATCGCGCGCCCGAACGTAGTCACACCAACCGACGAACCTTCCGAAACATACATCATCGAGCGCGCCCCCTCCGACCACACCCGCACCGGAGTCACCGCACCCGAGCCTCGGAGCGCCCTCGTGAACGCTTCGACTCGCGCAATCCAGTGGGTGCCCAACCGCGACCTCCAGGACAAAGCGCAATGGCAACCGTCGGATCTTCCCTTGACCCCTCCGAAGCCCGCCGCATCGGGGACGATGCACTCATCTTCCCAAGGGGGTGTACCCGCGCGAGCAAAAACGACGCGACCTCGAAAGGCGAACCGAGGAGGGACGAAAAACCAACCAAGAAACCAACAGGCGACAAGACCATCTCGCCCTTCCGGTTCAAGTATGAGGAACGGTTTGACGTGCCATGGAAAAACGCACCAAGGGACAAAGACGGCTCCCCGCCACCACAACATCCCCGCCGTCTGAAAGGGAACGAGGCCATGATCGTCAAGAACCCCACAAAGGAAGAAGTGGACAAGGTAGTCGACGAGCTAGGCATCCCGACCAACACGCACTTGGACGAGGATGCCAAGCTCATGCTGGCGCACTGCTTTCGATACTCTTGGACCTTCTTCGATCCCATTATGAGGCCCGGAGACCCTCGACCGGTGTCCCTCCGATTCAAAGACACGAACCAAAAGCCCATCGAGACGTCGCCGTACCGCCGCTCCAGCCAAGATCGAATATCTTCGCAAGCAGATTGCCGAATGGCGCCGAGATGGACTCGTAAGACCCGCCAACTACCCTCGGGAGTTCCCTATCTTGATGCTTCCGAAGAAAGGGGCAAAGCTCGGGACATCTAACGCTCTCCGCGCGGCCGTCGACTTACGTCCGCTCAACGACCAGTTGGTTGAAGACAGAGGGCCGAACGCGCCGCAAGAGGACGCCATAGCGCTCCGGGCCGGCCGAAAGTACAGGACGCCGATACCATACCACGCCCAAGCGAACCCCGCGGAGCAAGTCAACTGAGCAGCATCACCGACTGGCCGGCCTTCGTCCGGTACGTGTCGTTTTGCTACAACCGAGAGTTCATCCCCGGTACGCAAATCTCCCCGTTCATGTTGCGCCTGAACCGGCAGCCGATGTTGCCCACGGACTACACCTTGTTGGTTCAGCCCGACCCCGTTCTGCCGCGACCCCGATCCGACGCGTTGTTGGAAGTCAAGCAGAACTTCCAGTACTACTCGAAAGTAGTTTCCGAAGCACATGATCATGCCAAAAAGACGCAGAAACTCGTTTACGACGCCGAGCACGCTGATGTCGAATACAATGTCAATTCGCGCGTAGTACCGCACATTCCGCAGTCCCAAAACAAGTTGCGACCGGAGTGGCGAGGCCCCTTCCTCATCACTGAGCGTCTGTCGCCCGTTTCGTACAAGATCCGATCGGTTTACGGAGCCGCCGAAGAGCGAATCGTGCCTGTCCAACAGATCACCCCAGTGTCGATGCCTCCCACGCTCGATGCCACGATCCGTCGTCCGAGGCCCGGATTCCGCGACGAGTACGAGCGCGGCAAGTTCGTCATCTTCCGCATCCCGTCGGCCCGAGACCCCGATTGGCGCAAGAAGCTCTACGTCGCCGAGGTTTTCGAGGATTATGATGATGTTCAGGACCGAGTCGCCCTCCACATTTACTCCGATCCGGGCCCGCGCGACGACCCATCGTATTTCGACCGACCTCACCGCTCGAAGGTAGCACGCTGAGCCCGGAATTCAAGACGGCACTCGGTCGCAGCTTCACCCGCACCGAGAAATTAACACCTCAGTGCACCCCTTGCGTTACCGACTTCGCCCCGGACGAGATCGACGTCCTGGTTCCCCGGTTCAAGCTCCAGGGGAAATCAGTTCCTCCTCCGATCGTCCAGCGCGTCAAAGATATTCTCGCGCATCGCGCGCGCCAAGAACAAGAACAACTCCAAGCTCAACAACGCGCTCATCAGACGCGCACTCAAGTCCCGTCCACCGACGGTCCGCGCCCAAACTCTCGTCAGTCCCACAACCGCCGTCGCGGAGGACAGCTCCTATCAAAGCAGGGGAGTCCTGTGGCGGCAACCTGTGGTGGAAACTCAGCTCACCCGCCCCTCTTCGCCTAACCGTCGGTCACAACGTGACCGCTCAACTGTCCTGAACCACGGGTGGTTCCACCACACGTCCAACCAAGCGCTCACACTCCGCTCACGCCATGCTGTCGAACATTCAACTGAGGGTAATTTCAAGGAAACAGCAAGAAAGCAATACAAATGCCCGGTACATAGGGTTCAGTGGAAGCGCAGGTGAGGGTGTCAAGATGACACCCCCCCCCATAATTGCAAGGTCAGTACCAGGGCAACAACCAGGGTAAGTCATGTGGCAGGCACGCAAGTGGGGGAATGGGCGTTACTGCCGCATAAGCCCCCTACTTGAGATGAAGTCGTCCTCGACTTCAAAGGGTGACGAAGGTCACGCTCACGAATGGTACGATAAGCTCGGTGAGCTACATCAGCAGGAACTTTGTCTGTGGAGGCCGAAGTTACTGACGAGGACATCAATTTCATTCAGGCGAAAGTCAGGCACAAGGTTCACAGCCGTCCATATTCGTTAGTAGGCGAGTGAATCTACCTCCATCGTGGTCTTTTTCTTCTGGTCTTAATCGTCGTTCTTCAGCAGAAGCGGTCGCAAAACAAACGTCAAACTCCTCTAGTTTCCATGGTGCGGTTTCTCTCGGATATCAACGGCTATCTCGAACACCAAAACTTCTCGTCGAGCAGCAAAATTTGCCGGCTACTGTTCGACTCGCGCGGTTGACCGGTGCGACGGACTTACACGGCACAAGCCTTTTGCCTCGCCAGAGACTATGGTTGGTCTCAGAGACTATGGTTGGTCTCTCCGGCCTTCTTTCTGCCTCTTTTCGGAGACTGTGGGTGGTCTCCTGGGCTCGCTTTTTGTCTTGAGACCCACAAAAATCCGCTCAACGTCCGAGTAGTAATCCGTCGACCGTTTATTCCGATTCACGTAAAGAGCCTCAGTCGCTCTTCCGATCCTTCGAAACCGCCTACCAACACGTCGGCTCTGCACTCGCTCAAAGCCTGAACACCGATTCGCCGCCGACCGCGGGAGACTGACAGTCCGGGATTCGCGTAACAACAACCCCGGAAACTGTCAGTTCCCGTTTCTGAGACCACCTGTGGTGGAAACTCAGCTCACCCGCCCCTCTTCGCCTAACCGTCGGTCACAACGTGACCGCTCAACTGTCCTGAACCACGGGTGGTTCCACCACACGTCCAACCAAGCGCTCACACTCCGCTCACGCCATGCTGTCGAACATTCAATTGAGGGTAATTTCAAGGAAACAGCAAGAAAGCAATACAAATGCCCGGTACATAGGGTTCAGTGGAAGCGCAGGTGAGGGTGTCAAGATGACACCCCCCCCCATAATTGCAAGGTCAGTACCAGGGCAACAACCAGGGTAAGTCATGTGGCAGGCACGCAAGTGGGGGAATGGGCGTTACTGCCACAAACCCTTACACCGCCATCCTTACCCCTAGTTCTATCGAGTTCTCTACCCCACTTCCTGTTTACTGGACTCTACTTCAACCCCTGACGCACGTATTTGCAACGCCGCCAGGCGTCTACTCCTTTCAAATCGACTAATCTCGACCATAAATCATTTCACGAGTCTTCGGATTGAAGCTCGTGGGCAGTTTGAAGGTTGATCGACAGGAAGGAAGCGCTCCTCAACCCGCTCGGCACCCTCGAGACGTCGAGGGCACAGTCGAAGCAGGGGATGAAGTCAGTGCGCATAATCCTTTCCTGCCGCAGGTTTTATTAGTGGTGGTACGCCCGTAAAGAACGGGTCTTTAAGAGGTCGACTGGTAAGAGAGGGGGGGGGGGGGGTTGAACGGGGTCTTATTTAGGAGCGCGCTTAGGGAAGTAGGGAATGGACTTCGAAGCTCGCAGAGAACGTTACCTTTACGTCTTGAATGCTTTCGTCGGCCAACGCGTAGTGATAGAAACATTGAGGGGTAAGTTATTGGAAGGAATCTTGCACACGACAACTCCTTTCAAAAGCATGGCGCATCACGTCGTTGTGACCCACATGTCCACAAGCCTTGCAGACCACGGGTTCGACGGAAATCCCGTAGTGGGTTGCACAGTGGTCTTCGATGCTGCAAACCTCAAGAGCTTAAGTATAAATTCCTTAGCGAGGAAGGAAATCACAAAATCATCAGCCTTGCGTGAGTGTTTTCAGCATTTACACTATATGTGCACACATGAAGCCAGTAATTCCAGGCACAGACGATGACATCCGTAGAGCGTTGAAGAGCTACTCTCAAGATTCTTTTGAGCTTAAGGCTGTGGATGGGGCGTGGCTTGCAAATCCCTCATGCGGTAAATGATGTCTGCAATGTGCAATCATGTGATAGACTCATGTCGTGCTGTCCACGTTCTTCTCACTGGACCTGGCTTGCGCAGACAGACAGGTAGATAAGCGCCGAGATGTAGCTCGAGAGTTTTATTCGAATCATCTTTCGACAGAATGGGACCAATTTATGGCCAATAAGCACATCTTCAACCTTGCTGCGAAGTTTGATGAGTGTCTATACACAACTCCGCTTGTCATAGAGGATCTTACAGACGAAGACAAAGCTGCTGCAGCACGACTCGCGGCGGATATTGTGTCTTCGAGAACATCAAACATGCATGTGGCTGAAGAACGTGGGCATGTACCTCAGCATGAGCATGTGGATGAAGAGGAAAAATACTCGGGGGTCCGTCGTGAAGCCCATTCAGGGCTCGCCTGCAAAGCTTTTTCTGTAGCCACTGCTGTATCCACCTCGTTGGCGAGTGAGGTTGATATTCAATCTCAATCTCACGCTGGCTTCATGTCCCATATGCCACCTGGCCAGCCAGATACTACCACGGTGCCCAGTGCGCCCGATCACGAGAATTTTTGTTTGGGCCAGTATGGTCCAAGTCATCTTGGAAGTGACATGGAACCTTGCACCTCCGTTGAACACCTTGAACCGTGCACCTCTATTGAACACCATGAAATTGTTCAGACCCAGGTGCAGACCCTAGAGCGGTCTAGTGGTGAAGACACAGGCGATGTAGTTGATGGATCAAACCCACCAAGAGTGGTTAACCTGCCTAGTATTGCGCGAATGCGTGAGATGGAAATGACGGAAAAGTATCGTTTTAAGAGTTCATTGGAAGTTGATCCCAGTCCTTCCGCAACTCCGATCGACTCACAGCCCCACAGGCGTTTAGTTGAGCAAGCATCAGGTACACGTAGGACGAGTGAATTACTTTCTTCTGGGCAAGTTAGTCGAAACAGCTGTAAGGAAAGCGAAGTTCACCAATGTTCTTCACCGTCAGATACGGCAGTTACCAAAGAATTTAAACTCAACGTTCAAGCCGCGGAATGGACGCCAAGCACGCTTGTTAGTTCTCTTCCTCCAGCTCCGACATTCCATCATTCCCAGGTATTCCTACCGACACATGTTCAGCCTGCAGCCTCTAGGCCGATGGGTATGGAGTATCAGTACCCGCCAGACACTGCCTGCGTGATTCCGCAGCACCCTCGCCAAATAGCCATCCATGATGTGTGTTCAACCCCTGCATTTAATGAGCTTGGGCCGCAGGCCCCGTTCTGTGTGGATGATGTGGTTAGCTATGCTACGCACAACTTCAAATCATCCCAGCATTTACTTCCATCACCACAGTTGCCACGTGAGGGCTTGCAGAAGAACCCAGCACAGCAGCGCCAGAAGAGACATAATGCCCCACGAATTGCTGCATACAATTTCCACGAAGGTAAGCGAAGCCACGGCTACAGACGCAATAAGCACAGACCTAGTTCGAGTCGTACATTCACTGACACTGCTGGGTGCAGCAAGGATGAACGCCAACACAGTCGTTGTGATGACTCTGAAATTCCAGTATGCCAGAGTATTATGAGCGCGAATCCCAGTGCAAATCAGAGTTCTAGTCATTTCCACTGTGTACCTGGTGCACACGCGAGTTCACAGATCGCACCCTGTCCGTAGCTCTAATTTTTACCTGCGTTCGGCAAACTCCATATTGTTGCAAATGCTACGCGTGGTGCACATATAGACGTACCACACTGATGGCTTCCATTCACATCTGGTCGCAGCATCGTTTGCTCATTGGTCGAATTATCGCAGTCGAGTTGCTCGTCCGTCGAAGGGCAGCATTTCGTACGACCTGCTTCACCCGACCGACGTCACCTCCACTCTGCCGTTTGTTTAAAAGGCACATTTATTCGAGAACGCAGTACATTCGAGAGCAGCAACAAACTTTCAGGTTCCCCAGTTGTGCGCCCAGAATAGAGCTGGGGATCATATTGAGCCATAACGGACGAAGGACCTGCGTCCACTCAGTTGCATTTGAGCAACTTACTAAAAAAATGTAGGCCAGCCCAGTGCATAGGGCGCAGGCTAATTCCAGCGCCGTGGCGTGCGGTATCAGAGTCACGGGTCCGAGAGACGAGAGGCGCAGAAAGGAGCGTCAGGGGGGAGTTGATGCGTCTCGTTGTGCGACGCGCAGACCGCGATGAAGAACAGTAAAAACCACTATGTCTCCTGGTAGAGAATGTGGCAGTAGCAGTGCTGCCCTTTAACGCCCTGTCTCCAACGACACCAAGAGCAGCAAGGTGTAGGCACAGTGATTTCTTGTTTTTGGGTATGTGTGTGTGAATAAAATTGCCCCACATAGTATTTTCTATCTCCACGCCCTCACAGAGAGCAAAATCTGGATCAAACAATAACAAATGTCTTGTTATAGGCAAAATGAGGGTTCAGTTCAAAGAGAGGTGTATGGGCAAAGATGTGCAAGTTGCATGATGTCTACGAAGATGGAAAGAAATAACCGATTGGTGTCATTTGGTCAACCAAAAAATGTCATTTGGAAAAAAAAAGTCATTTGGTCAATAGTGTCCTTTGGTCACGATCAAAAATGTCATTTGGTAACTGAAAAGTGTCATTTGATCGTTGTGACCAAATGACATTTTTTTGGATGAACTACTAACTAAGTAACTTCAGACCTCTCCCGAGGCATGGGAGCCAGAGCACGGAAGCCAGGCCGGACCGGCAGGAGCAGATCCGGAATCACAGAGGAAAATCACGCAGTTGGGGCAGAGGAGAGGGACGAGGACTCGTTGATGGCGGACCGCCACTGCGCGCGGTCTTGTGCGAGGTCGTGCAAAAGCGTCGCAGGCAGCGAACGTGTTGGTCCACGAACAATCGACCTGTCCGTCGCGTTCTGCCCAACAGAGCAACCCCATCCCAGCGCGGACTTTCCGGGTGCTAATCAGCCAGCCCGGGAGGCGAGCAGCCACCGTCTCACTCCGGGACGGCTGGGGCCGCCGCAGGGAGCAAGCGTGTTGGGCGCCATTATCCATCGCAACCATACGGCCGATCGCAGGGTTTAGGAGTAAACTCAAAGGTTAGCGAACATGCGCTGATCAAAGCTGCTTAGATTGGCGGGGGTGAGAGCGTCGAGCTGAAATGAGAGTGAGGTGAATGGGTGTAAAGGGACGGCAAGACGATCGCAGGGTTAGGATGAACTACTTTTATGACCAATTGGCTTTTTTCTTTTTGAAAAGTTTGCAACAACCGTATAAGTTTGACAAGTGCAGGCCAGTAAGTTCACCTAGCCCCAATCTCTAACCCCAGTAAGTACACCTGGTCCCAGTAAGTTTCATATAAGTTCACCTGGTCAGCAAGTTCACCTAGCTCTAACCAAGTTCACCTAGCTCTAACCAACTCCTTTGAGCTCGTCGCTCTCGCCTCCGCCAATCTAAGCTGCTTTGGTCCGCACGCGCCGCCAACCTTTGAGTTTACTCTAAAAACCCTTTACTCTGAAAACCCCAGCATGTTCACCTGGCCCCAGTTTCACCTGGTCACTCAGTCCACCTAGTCCCAATCTCAAACCCCAGTAAGTTCACGTGGTCCCAGTAAGTTCACCTATAGTGCGCGTGTAGACGCCGGGAGGGGGCTTATCGGTATTGCGCAGCACGTGTGGGGTCGGGTGGAGTCGTCGACCCAGATGAGTATATCCTCGGGGATGCCGATCGACAGAGAGCCACGTAGAGCTGGACGTGGCAGAAGACGGGCTTGGGAAAGAGGACGCCGACCTCGCGGGGCGTCTGGCCCTGGCTCTTGTTGATCGTTTGGCGTAGGCGGGCCTTAAGGGATACAGGTTCGAGGAGCCTCGGTGACACGACGCGATCGATGATGTATCCGGTGCCGATCGATGATGTATCCGGTGCCGTTGCAGAGGCCGTGCGACGGGTCGAGGTTGCGAAGACTTTAACCTCGCGATCAAAGTCAGCATGCCGTTGGTTGTCAGGGAGTTGAAAACTCGACTATAAAGAGCGAGGCGTCGTCTTCCGACCCAGCCTAGTCAGCCGAAAAGAACTCCGACGCCTCGTCTCCGGGAAAAAAAGGCCGCGGTCATGCGCGCCAGTAAGTTCATCTACTCCCAATCTCCAACCCCAGTAAGTTCACCTGGTCCCGTTACGTTCACCTGGTCAGTAAGTTCACCTAGTCCCAATCTCTAACCCCAGTAAGTTCGGCGTAAACCCACTCGTGCTCACACCCACTCACCCCACTCTCCTTCGAGCTCGTCGCTCTCACCTCCGCCAATCTAAGCTGCTTTTATCCGTACACGCCGCTAGCCTTTGCGTTCACTCTAAAAACCCCAGTAAGTTCACTTGGTTCCAGTAAGTTCACCTGGTCACTAAGTTCACCTAGTCCCAATCTCAAACCCCAGTAAGTTCACGTGGTCCCAGTAAGTTCACCTATAGTGCGCGTGTAGACGCCGGGAGGGGGCTTATCGGTATTGCGCAGCACGTGTGGGGTAGGGTGGAGTCGTCGACCCAGATGAGTATATCCTCGGGGATGCCGATCGACAGAGAGCCACGTAGAGCTGGACGTGGCAGAAGACGGGCTTCGCCAAGAGGACGCCGACCTCGCGGGGCGTCTGGCCCTGGCTCTTGTTGATCGTTTGGCGTCGGCGGGCCTTAAGGGATACAGGTTGGAGGAGCCTCGGTGACACGACACGATCGATCATGTATCTGGTACCGTTGCAGTGGCCGTGCGACGGGTCGAGGTTGCGAAGACATTAAGCTCGCGATCAAAGTCAGCATGCCGTTGGTTGTCAGGGAGTTGAAATCTCTACTGTAAAGAGCGAGGCGTCGTCTTCCGACCCAGCCTAGTCAGCCGAAAAGAACTCCGACGCCTCGTCTCCGGGAAAAAAAGGCCGCGGTCATGCGCGCGTTGTCAGCATCGACAACATCGTTTCGACGGGGCGTGAGAATGGCGCGCTGAAAGAGCCGCCGCGGGTCGTGGAAATAGTCTGCGAGGTCGCCGTGGACGGCTTGGAGGATCAATGCCTGCCTCGCGGGCCTACCTGATCCTTACCCTAAATCGAGGGACAGACAGACAGACAGACAAACAGACAGACAAACATCTGTCGATTAGTAGTTAAGATAATGAAACAAAGTTTTCCTCTAACCGACGCTTGGATAAACCCGCTTCCTGGATCCCTTACATCCCTGGTACTACCGCTACCAAGCCACCTAAGGTATTATTGATGGATACTATTCATCAATCCCACGACTCTCTAAACAACGCTTACTCGTTGTTAGCTACTGTAGCTGGACAGTCTGGCTTCGACGCTCGTAAGCTTCGTAATGCAAAAGATAAAGCATCGACAATTTCACCTCGTGACACGTCGTACTATCGTCCATCTTCAAATTATAACGTCAAAGGTACCAGTTTCGATTGTCCTGTCTACTCACCCTCCTCTAACCGCAATGCACTCTCTAATATGTCTCTTATGGACCGGGCTACTTATCAAGTTGATCGTCTTCGCCACCTGTTTGGTAAATTGCAGGAAGCGAATCCCAATCCTTCCACCGACTCTAAAATGGTACAGGAGGAAATGAAAGGCTTACTGAGTACCCTCTGGACAACAGCTTCTCAAGCTTCGACACAGTCCTTAGATCCTGACGAAGCCACCCAAGTTCATCTCTACTTATCTCGAGTTCATACTATGTCCAATACCATTGTGAACCTCTTAGAAGCCGATAAGGAGTCTCGTGTTTCAGAAGAAAAGTATCAAACTGAAACATCTGCTCCTGAAGCGTCCCCCAGTGATGCGGAGCAGAGGGGGACTGCTGATTCAGAGAAAATGTTCCACACTTTTCTGTCCATTAATGATGATGAAATCGATAACATCCCTCAGCCGCTACAGCAGCACATAAGTGCTAAAGCTCAGAATACTATCGTTCGTCGTCAAGCTCGGGAAACTTCCTCGCACTCTGAGCTCCCCAATAATCTACCCAACGAAGATAATGAAGATGGCACAGATCCCCCTGTGTTGCTACCAAAATTAAACACTGGTTTTACACTCGTCGTTGTGCCTTCCGAACAAACGCAAAGCTTCATGACACAGTACGTGTTTGGTCAAAGCTCAACACACGCCTGTTATGCAACAATGCTTAAACTGTACGGCGAGTATAATTTGCCGCTAATGACTACGCCAGGATATGCTGACACATGTGCTTATCAACATGTAATTAACTTTAAATGTTATGCTGATCCTATCCACATCGTAAAGCTACCCGAGTCCTTATCACCTGCTATCCAGACTGCTACGGATACGCCGAGTATCACACATGCTATGATTATAACTAACTAACTTCAGACCTCTGCCGAGCATGGGAGCCAGGCCGGACCGACAGGAGCCAGTCCGGAATCACGGGCCTGTGGACGAGGAGTGCCGAAAGGTCGGTCGGCGGAGAGTGACCATCAAGCTTGTTGTCGCCATGCGACGAGGAGACCGCGATGTGACTGACAACCAACTCGTCGATAACCTTCCGTCTTCGCCCCCCGGCCATACCCCGTCCCACTGCGAACGTTCCGGCTGCCAACCGGCCCGCCCGGGAGGCGAATAGGTGCCAACCTACGCCGGGAGGGCGGATGCCCTCGCAAGGCTCAGGATTCATGAGGCACCGTCCTCCATCGCAACCGCAGTCGGCGATCAGGGTAAGGGTATAAGCTATGATTATAAGAACTGTCATTCCCGCTCTCCCAAAGCATCCAAATGTGGGATGTGTAAAGCTAGACGTTGCGCTTTTCCTACCCAAGCAAAACGACCATAACGATCCCGATCTGCACATCATCAGTATGACTCAATGGGGAGAAGATAAACTTGGTATACATGTTTATGGAGTCCTAACTACTAATCGACAGATGTTTGTCTGTTTGTTTGTTTGTTTGTCTGTCCCTCGATTTAGGGTAAGGATCAGGTAGGCCCGCGAGCCAGACAGTGATCCTCCAAGCCGTCTACGGCGACCTCGCAGACTGTTTCCACGACCCGCGGCGGCTCTTTCAGCGCGCCATTCTCACGCCCCGTCGAAACGATGTTGTCGACGCTGACAACGCGCGCATGACCGCGGCCTTTTTTTCCCGGAGACGAGGCGTCGGAGTTCTTTTCGGCCGACTAGGTTGGGTCGGAAGACGACGCCTCGCTCTTTACAGTAGAGTTTTCAACAACCAACGGCATGCTGACTTTGATCGCGAGCTTAAAGTCTTCGCAACCTCGAACCGTCGCACGGCCACTGCAACGGTACCAGATACATGATCGATCGTGTCGTTGTCACCGAGGCTCCTCCAACCTGTATCCCTTAAGGCCCGCCGACGCCAAACGATCACCAAGAGCCAGGGCCAGACGCCCCGCGAGGTCGGCGTCCTCTTGGCGAAGCCCGTCTTCTGCCACGTCCAGCTCTACGTGGCTCTCTGTCGATCGGCAACCCCGAGGATATCCTCTTCTGGGTCGACGACTCCACCCTACCCCACGCGTGCTGCGCAATACCGATAAGCCCCCCCCCGGCGTCTACACGCGCATTATAGGTTAACTTACTGGGACCAGGTGAACTTACTGGAACCAGGTGAACTTACTGGGGTTAGAGATTGGGATTAGGTGAACTTAGTGACCAGGTGAACTTACTGAGACCAAGTGTGAACTTACTGGGGCTTTTAGAGTAAACTCGAAGTTTAGCGGCGTGTGCGGATCAAAGCAGCTTAGATTGGCGGGGGTGAGAGCGACGAGCTCGAAGGAGAGTGGGGTGAGTGGGTGCGGGTTTACGCGGAACTAAAGAGATTGGGTTTACGCCGAATTTACTGGGGTTAGAGATTGGGAATAGGTGAACTTAACGGGGTGAAAATGCTGGGGTTAGAGATTGGGACTAGGTGAACTTACTGGCCTGCACTTGTTGAATTTAAAGGACAACAAGTGCAGGCCAGTAAGTTCACCTAGTCCCAATCTCTAACCCCAGCAAGTTCACCTGTTCCTGTTGAGTTCACCTAGTCCCAATCTCTAACCCCAGTAGATTCGGCGTAAACCCAATCTCTAACCCCAGTAAGTTCGGCGTAAACCCGCACCCACTCACCCCACTCTCCTTCGAGCTCGTCGCTCTCACCCCCGCCAATCTAAGCTGCTTTGATCCGCACGCGCCGCCAACCTTTGAGTTTACTCTAAAAACCCTTTACTCTAAAAACCCCAGTATGTTCACCTGGCCCCAGTTTCACCTGGTCACTCAGTTCACCTAGTCCCAATCTCAAACCCCAGCAAGGTCACCTGGTCCCAGTAAGTTCACCTACAGTGCGCGTGTAGACGCCGGGAGGGGGCTTATCGGTATTGCGCAGCACGTGTGGGGTAGGGTGGAGTCGTCGACCCAGATGAGTATATCCTCGGGGATGCCGATCGACAGAGAGCCACGTAGAGCTGGACGTGGCAGAAGACGGGCTTGGGAAAGAGGACGCCGACCTCGCGGGGCGTCTGGCCCTGGCTCTTGTTGATCGTTTGGCGTAGGTGGGCCTTAAGCGATACAGGTTGGAGGAGCCTCGGTGACAACGACACGATCGATCATGTATCTGGTACCGTTGCAGTGGCCGTGCGACGGTTCGAGGTTGCGAAGACTTTAAGCTCGCGATCAAAGTCAGCATGCCGTTGGTTGTCAGGGAGTTGAAAACTCTACTGTAAAGAGCGAGGCGTCGTCTTCCGACCCAGCCTAGTCAGCCGAAAAGAACTCCGACGCCTCGACTCCGGGAAAAAAAGGCCGCGGTCATGCGCGCGTTGTCAGCATCGACAACATCGTTTCGACGGGGCGTGAGAATGGCGCGCTGAAAGAGCCGCCGCGGGTCGTGGAAATAGTCTGCGAGGTCGCCGTAGACGGCTTGGAGGATCAATGTGTGGCTCGCGGGCCTACCTGATCCTTACTCTCGCGCCTACCTGATCCTTACCCTAAATAGAGCGACAAACAGACAGACAAACAAACTAACTAACTTCAGACCTCTCCCGAGCATGGGAGCCAGGCCGGACCGGCAGGGGCCGGTACGGTATCACAGAGGAAAATCACGCAGTTGGGGCAGAGGCGAGGGACGAGGACTCGTTGATGACGGACCGCCACTGCGCGCGGTCTTGTGCGAAGTCGTGCAAAAGCGTCGCAGGCCGCAAACGTGTTGGTCCACGAACAATCGACCTGTCCGTCGCGTTCTGCCCAACTGAGCGAACCCCATCCCAGCGCGGACTTTCCGGGTGCTAACCGGCCAGCCCGGGAGGCGAGCAGGCACCGTCTCACTCCAGACAGACAAACAAACAAACATCTGTCGATTAGTAGTTTGGATCATCTATCCAGAGTAAAATGGATGATAATGTCAAGATTACTTTGTTTAGACTTAATTACCTGTTACCTACTCTACCAATTTATTCGCTACAACAAGCAAAAGCCCGTAAAATGGAACTTCGCTCTGTACAGTTCAGACTATGTGCTTTTAATGAACAACGAATGCGAAATGCTTAAACTATATTCCACCCTCATGGAACGCGTAATTTACGTCCCATGGCTTTAAACCATCTTGGAGTTAATGCATTCGCAGCTGCCTTACATACGCAAGCATTTCCCACCTCCCGTATGACGCAAGGTTACCACACGTTTGCTTCACACAGTAACTACGTCTCCTAGCTCACGAACACCTACTGTAACTCTACTTTGCTCTGGGATGTCCACTCCTGCATTCTTGGCTTGCGCTTCTAATGACTTGCAAATCAACATCAACGTTATAGTTCTTGTTGAGAGCGACGACGATATCACGCACATGCTACGAAGACGTTTTGGTAATTCCATCTAAGTTTTCCCATCCTTACCTAAGTTTTTGACATATCTCCATCGAGCGTCGGACGTTGAACGTGCACGATATTACACTGACATAGTGGAATTGACATCACCATGCACAATTCGCAACATAATCAATGGGAGATCCATTTCCACCTTCGAGCGCGATATGGATGATTCCTTTTTCCCAAGTGCTCTAAGTGCACTTGAGCTTTTAAAGCCGCTTGTTCTTTTCATGGAAATGACACCACCACACTCCGCATCGTATGAAGATCATATACGAGTTGCTAATCTCATCTTCTCAACGATGCACTATACGGTGGATATATGTGACCGATTTCCATGCTATCTATGTGGAGATTATCAAGCCAGAGAAAGATGGATCCTCGTTGCACGTAAATATAACACCGGCCCTCTTGATCTGCTTTCATGGCCTAATAAACGAGTCACTTCCTTTCTGGACATTGCAGACCACGCTAATTCCATCAGTCGCAAGTTAATAGTCGACGAACCTTGGACGAAGGTCTTTCCTGACATACCATTCGTGTCCACACCTAAAACCTACAACATCTTTAGTCGTACAGGATCCGTGCGCTTAACTGTGACTGAGCTTGAAACCTTAACTATGCTGTTCCTTCGTCTGCACTCTAACAAAACAGTCGAACACCCCAGTCAAGATGAAATGGAGGGCATTTCTATCTTTCGCCTGGGATTCTTGACTAATTCAAGAAAACCACTTGCTTGCATGAGATCCCCTATTGAACTCAAAGCTTTCGTGCTCCTCTATTATATTATGGGACGCTTATTCCCTAAATCTATCACATTACCTGGTCCTTGCGTATTACAACGATCGAATCTAACCATCTCATAGGTTATTTTTAAATAAATCCTCTACTTCCTCCATCATTTACATCACCGGTGGAAGACATACAGGCGGAGACATAACAGTTTCTAACTCCTCTTCTAAATACCAGGCACATATAAATGCTTTTGGCGAAACCTATACCTTCCTAACACATGATGCCGGAATTGATAAGACTGCTTCTCTCGAACCTGTTACTGGTTTTCTTTGGCTTTGCCAAGCATACCATCATAATAATGAAAATCAAGACACGCGTCGTCTAGTACAAGCACTGGTCCCCTATACTTCTCCTGTATTTCACGATTCTTTTGTCTTCTACCCTCAGGAAAATCGTCTCAAATCTATCGATAAAATGCTTGCTTTAAGTGACATGCATCTGTCCCAAAGCAGATATCTGGGCTTTATTACATCAAGCGATAGGAAGATGGGTGCCAAAGTTCATTCTATATACACTCCTACTCCTACCATTCGTGGATTTGCTAATATGATCGTGTACGATCCACGACTCGATCGCACTCGACACTACTTAACTCGTGAACTGGCACGCACCAATAACTTCATAGCGCACCAAATCAATTTTCTTTTGTCTTTGTCCCCGGACCTATGCTGTGACATGATCGCTAATGCTATTCCGGCTGGAACATATCATATAATTTATAAACATTTGTGTCAGCTTGTCTATGACTTGCGTAAATTACCGCTATATCACCATCGTTTGACCCTGATCATGCCTCTCTAACTAAAAACTATAGGTCAACCCTCTTCACAAATATATTCCCAACAGATACATCCTTATTATTACACCAGAGTTCCATTACAGTGTTCTACATCTCCAACAAAAAACTCTCATGTTGTGATAATCTTGCTTCTAACCACGAACTTCCATCATTTCATCTCGATTCAGTAGCTCATGTCTTCCTCTCTAACACCTCATCCGCGGATATATCATCTCCTACTAAAGAAAAACAAATTCCTCTTATAACGCCAAGACAGCTCCATGAGAAGCATGCACCCTTCGACAAGAAAGTTCATGCCAGGGGCACACTTGCATTTCGAGATGCGCAACAACGAGCTACCAATTTTTACAACATCCACCATTCTAGTGATTCTCAAGCTATAAAAGCTGTTCAGGTTATTGCTAGTCCTGGACACCACCCATCTGACGTACCCTACCGTAAGTTCTGTGTGGATTGTACGATTCATAAAAAACGCTTTCCTCATCCACACCACCTTATCAAGCAACCATCATTCGAAAAAATTTTTCAACCTGGTGAAGCCTGGGCATGTGACGGTGGTTACGTATCCGTTCTCTCGGAATGGGGATCCTTTCGACATATCATTGTTTTTAAGTGTCTCATAACTAACCCTGCGATCGCTAAACGTTGGTTGCGATGGAGGACGGCGCCTAACACTCTTGCTCCCTGCGGCGGCCCCGGCCGTCCCGGAGTGAGACGGCGCCTGCTCGCCTCCCGGGCTGGCCGGTTAGCACCCGGAAAGTCCGCGCTTGAATGGGGTTCGCTCGGTTGGGCAGAACGCGACGGACAGGTCGATTGTTCGTGACCAACACGTTTGCGGCCTGCGGACGCTTTTGCCACGACTTCGCACAAGACCGCGCGCAGTGGCGGTCCGTCATCAACGAGTCCTCGTCCTCGCCTCTGCCCAACTGCGTGCTTCCTCGGACCGTACGAGGCATATATTTTATTTTTATCGATCTACCTCTAACCTTTCGGTAATCGTTCTCTCCCAACAAATCGACATTCCGTCACTTCTCCTCCATCGGCGCCACTGTGGTCTGTTCTGCTGCGACCAAAACATATCGGCTAAAACCTCGGCTAAAAAACGGCTCTAAAACTTCTCGGGGTGCCCCGTGGAAAAGAAGAAGACGTCGTCCCCGAGTCAACTCAAAGGTCTACGTCATCACGTTGATCTGCCGCAAGACATGCACATTGACGAATGGGGGGACACTGGAACCTGCGGCATGGGCTCGTCCTGGCTCCCATGCTCGGGAGAGGTCTGAAGTTAGTTAGTTAGTTAAGTGTCTCATTTCTAAATTTTTGTTAGTGTGACTTTTGCGTCCACATAACCCAGAGAAAAAAAAAGAACGAAAATTTCGTACGCCCTTGAGTTTGGCCGCAATTTATGCTCTACTTAGGCTCAATGTTAAAACTCAATCAAAATCTATTGATTCCCTTTAAACCCTTTTATCTCAGCATTTACAACCCTTTTCGTGTGGACATGGTATTAAAAAACATGTCGCGCGTTCCCCCCTTACTTTTCATGTTTTTTTTAATATAAGTAGATAGCCGCTGTTGGTCATACATCCACTGCCGCGTCTTACACCCCCCACGACTCTGGCCCTATGCTCATTTGTCCTATAAAGGTCACCCCCTAAACAGATTCCGGCCACCACCCTTGTCTGAACCCGTGGGCTGTTATTACCAAATTCCACTCCAACCGTATAATCTCCTCCCTAACGTTTTTCCTCGAACGTATTTATACCATAAAAGTCCGAAGCCCCCAAACAATTTTGTTAGCCAAATGTAATGTTCCGCCAACAGGACTCCTCACCTTTTGGTTTGTTTATTATCTGCCTTTGGACCTAAGCGAATTCATAAATATGAACCCCGACGTCGTTTCCCTACATCTACTTATGGGTGCTCACACTTATAAACCCTTTATTACAACACCCACGCCATGTTTAAATCTTTTTTAGAGGGCTCACCGATTTTTCCTTATCCTGAAGAAAACGGCCCAGTCCTTGTTTCCTCCAAATGGACTATTCCTCGTCTTAGTTCTCTACATCTCCTCCGATTATGAACAGCATCCACCTCCCGCACCTTCCCTCGACATTCCCTGTTCTCTGTTACAGCACCCCAATGATGCGGCGCAGTAGGGGAAAGAAATGCTTATGCCTACCGCACTGACCAATAGAGGGGGGGACTTCCCCCCCCCTTCTTCTCATTTCCAATGCTCCCTCTCCCGCTCCCGCATATCTCCAGCTGCTTCTGCATCCCGCTATTCCGCTAACTACACCTATACACTGAAAGTCCACCAACACTCTGCCGACTTTTACCCTCTTGTCGGTCTCCTTTATTTTCCCAGGATGGTCCTACGCCTACACCCGTGGCCTCATCACCCCAAACCTCGTCGCAAACCATCTCATGATGTTATTACTCGTATTGCCTCGCCGTACTACTGTGGCCGTTTCTTCTTAAGACAAGCGGTGGTACGCTTGCCGACTTCAAGTATGGGGGAACAAAAAACCCCCCCTTCCAAGCCGTACTCACTTCCTGCTACCCCGCCCGCCACTCCCTTCAGCTTGCTCATGGGCAATCCACCTGGAAAAAATAAAAATAAAGAAGAAAAGAAGGTAAAAAGTGAGGCTTCACCTCCATTAGGGGGATTTTTACATCATTCCCTTCACCACCATGTGCACCAAGCGCTTTCACGTAGTCCTCTCATTAGTTAATATGTGTCAGAGGAAAGGAGCCATAAGCACCATCGCCTGATGCTGCCTCAAACGTTCACGGTTCTGCGACGACGTCAACGCTTGCAGAAGTTCACCTTCCTCGGAGCTCTCGTTCATTATTTCTTAACATGCTCACGCCTTTTCACACAAAAACAGAAAAGTCCTCCTCTCAATATGCTTATGCTTTGTTCACCGCCAGCCCCACTCCATTTTGGATCATAATGACGCTTCTTATGGTGCCTCCGAAGCCTCACCTCACCTTCTCCGCCATCGAAGACTATATCACCGTGCAATCCCAAGATACATGAGACCCACCTTGGTGATTACTCCTCACTGAGTTTTCAACTCGTCGAATATCCCGATCACTGCCATACCGCACGTAATGTCGCTTCGTACGCACTTACGCATCTGACACGACTCATGACCCCAGCACGGTTGTTCGGGGTGGGAGCGGCGTCGCGACTGAATACAAGATTCCAGCCAAGGATATCAAAATTGATTAAATATTAGTTGAACTGCCTCAAAGGTCTATCAACGCTGATCGCAAAGCTACGTCGCCGCCATCTCCAAAAGAGATTTTTGATATTTTTAGTTTTGGCTGCTTACACTAGCGCTCTGCCAATGGTCAACTCACAAGCTATTGCCAACCGCCCGTCCTACGTTAAAACCAACGCTGCTGGTCAGTACATTAACATAAAGCACGCCTGTTCCGTACGGGTGGGAGGATGCTTACCTCTCTGGGCGCCGTTTTTTCAAAACATATTCACCTATGGCACAAGCGTCTGGCATCCGTTGTGTTCTGGCGCTAGCAGCTCATCTGCGCTTCCGTCTACCATGTCGACGAAAGTCCCTGACGCTTTTGTTTCAAAGCTCCTATCGCTCTCATGTCTATGTCAAACTGCACAGAAAAGAGAGAGGCAGTTTTTTTACCTTCTCGCTTCCCGAAGATTTTATTCACTAAATACCACACAAGCCGTCGTCTCCCGAAAAAAAAGCCCCCCCCCTACTTAACACAACATCTCTGAGAATTCGTCCGAGCCCTGCCCTTTGGAATCAAACCATAAACGGCTTTTTTTGTTCATTGGCCTATACGACATTGGAAACCGCGCAGAGCACCCTACGGGGACAGGGCCGCGCTACTGCATGGAGGCGCGACAGACGGCGGGGAGAGAGAGCGCGGGAGCCGTGCCTCCAGCGAGGGAA
>JAQMWT010000267.1:0-41823 GCA_029834535.1 Chrysophaeum taylorii
GCCACCAGTTCTTGCTTTCGAATACTTGTCTTTCAAGAGCGACGACCGCCGTCGGCTTGGACATGGAAGGCCGCCATTTCGCTCCGCTCGACGGCATCCAAGATTTTAATGCGGAGTTTTCTTTGGACGCCCCCGCGATCGTCCGTCGCGATACAGGGCACGCACCCGCCGTGATCCACGGCAATGGCCGCCGTGGCAAGGAGCTTCTCGCGTCCCGCGTCTACCCACACCTTTTTTCTTGCGAAATGAGGAGTGGCGAGCGTCGCGACATTCTGCCCTGTTTCGGAGACCTTGCCGACGGGGTCCTCGATGCGATCTTGGCTCGGCTACGCGTTTTCGCGACGCTGACCTTTCTCGAAATCTAAGGCTTGCCGACAATGTCATTTCCAATCTTTGAGGAGAACATCGGAATCATCTGGCATCCTTCGCCACATTGACCTACGCAAAAAAGAGAGTCTGAAAGCGGTGGACGATGTTCGTCACTCGCCAGGGGGTTGTGTTCGCACGCCACGGCTTACGCGTGGGCCCCCGGAGCTTCTCGTCGGGTTTGGCTGACAGGGTGCTTGCCGCCAAGCAGGTAGTCAGTGTGTTGCAACCCAGTTTTTTTCAAGTGTTCGCTGACTACGAGAGGCAGGCATCAGGCAAGACGTTCGACGAGCTCGCGGCTTCGCTCGGATACACGAACGCCTACACGTGCGGCCGCTTGGGTCCTTTACCTGATGAGTGCGCAGGGCACAGCTGCTGATGGGCCAGGCTCAACTCAAACCTGGAGCACGTGACAAGCTAGCGGCGCTCCTACCCACAATCACTGCTGAGGACCTTGACGCCATGATGGCGCCACCCTTCCGAACTTTCGACAGCGACGTCCTCAAGGAGCCCAATGTCTACCGGACCTACGAGGCCATCACGCACTATGGGCACGCGATAAAGGCTCTTGTCAACGAAAAGTTTGGGGATGGCATCATGTCGGCCATCGACTTTTATCTGACGGTCGGCGAGACTACGGGCAAGAGCGGCGAACGCCGCGTCGTTGTCACGGTGAGACCTGCGCCCGTGGATTCAATCTTTACACTATTATTGATATCCCCTACAGTTCAACGGCAAGTTCCTGCCTTTCATCGAGCAGCTGGCTTCGGACAACTCTGCCCCAGCTCCGGACAAGTAGAACCTCGCTCGGTAGTTAACTTTGGGCATAGCAGCTAGAGGTCACCTTGCTCTCGAACCCAGAACAAACTTCCTTCTCGAGCCGACCCTACTGATCCGGGCCTCTCCTTCTGCGCGCGTTGGCCCGAATGACGCTGTACATACCCCTTTGACTGTTTTCGCAGTTCATTACCCTGATCGCTAACCGCACCGTTGAATTGCAGGACGGTGCCTTCTGAACATGCGCCTTGCAAGGGCATCCGTCCTCCCGGCGTAGGTTGGCACCTTTTCGCGCCCCCCGGGCGGGCAGGTTGGAAGCCGGAATGGTTGCAGCGGGACGGGTTATGTCCGGGGGGCGCCAAGGGAAAGTTTAACGACGAGACGGTTTTCAGTCAAATGATCGGGTCCCGCACGCACCCCACCCCCCCCCCTCATAGCAGTCGACCTTTAAAACCTAGGTTCGGACTAGGGAGTCGCTTAGAAGGTGCAAACCTCGGACAATTGATAGCGATCTCTCATAACGGGTCGTTAAAAGCGCAAATTCTAAACAAACCAGCCAGGTTTAGGTTGTTTTTAAAAGTCGACTGCTAAGAGGGGGGTGGGGGTGCGTGTGGGTGCTTGTATGTTTAGGAGTAAACTCAAAGGTTAAAAGGCGGAGCGTGCTCGGAGTAAAAGCAGTTTAGATTGGCGGGAGTCCGAACGTCAAAAAGGAGAACACGCTGTGAAGGTCAAAGGGCGGAGCGTGCGATGTTCAAAGCAGCTTAGATCGGCGGGGCGTCGAGCAGAAAGGAGAACTGGGGTGGGTTTGTGGGATAGGAGGGATGTGCCCGACGGGCGGAGATAAGTACGCGGGACCTAGTCGGGGTCATCGCCGAGTCGTGGGGCAGGCGAAGAGAGGACGAGCCCCGCCCGTAGGAGAACTGGGGTGAGTGGAAGGACGTTGACGCAAGGCGATTATAGGGGTAAGGTTAAAGTGGTTCGTGATTTCGGATCGAGATTGACGAAGGAAGACGCGCCGCGCCGTTCTCGCAGCGCACTGCCATGAGCGTGATGATGTGGTTTTGCGTTTGGGGCGCGCGGGCCAGCTTGACGAGACCTCTCTCGGACGATGAGATGCTGAGCTATGTCCACATTCCGAAAGCAGCCGGCGCAAGCTTCGTCGCCGATGGGCATCGCCTGTTCACAAAATTCTACCCCAAAGTGGCGCAGGGCCAGGAGCACGGTAGTCTCTACGATCGGAAGAGGCGTCCCGAAGCCGCGCACCTCGTAATCTTGCGGTCGCCCCGAACACACGTTGTCTCGCAGTATGCCGAGTGCCGGTACGACGCGTGGGGTCGCAAAGTGACGGCCAGTACGTCCTTCCCTCGGAACGGCTCGTTTTCCGACGATTTGCTTGCGTGGGTTAAGTCCCGCGACGACTTCAACTGCTACGACCCCCGGAATATGCAGGCGAGGTACCTTTCTAGCGACAAACAAAGCGCCCACGCCTTCGCGGCCGTCGACATGGATGTTGCGCTCGAACAGCTGGACTCGATGAGTTGGATTGGCATCGTCGAGTTCTATCACGCGTCGCTCTGCTCCCTCGTGTTCAGGAAACGCGCTCTGGTGGACTACGCCACCTCGTGCGATTGTGCCGCGCCGAAAACTGCCGCGGACACGCACAAGAGACACTATCACGGCGACGTGCCCCCCAGCGCCAGCGCGCTCCAGGATCCGAGCCTTATCGCCCAAATTGATCTCATAACCAACCTCGACCGCATCGTTTATCGACGCGCGTTGTCACTTTTTTTTTGGCAAGTGAAGTGGATCGAGCGGCACGCGGGGGTCCGATTCTTGTGCGAGGACGCGATCGCAGCCGCGCAGCCCGATCTCGCGTACATACACCACAATCTCACCCGCCTCTACGAACATCAGGAATGACGGAGCGTAGCGCATTTTGTGTTCGCACTTCCCCAGAGACCGTGGGTGACGCACGAGAGGTTGTACACAGTGGGCTTCCTTCTCACTTCTAAGAACCACAATATGAGCTTGAGGAGGGCACAAAGGCGCACGCTATTTCCCAGCTCCGAAGGTTCAGCGGCATCGCGGGCGCAAACTCCGCCGAAAAAACTTGACTAGGTCCTTCGGAATGTTGTTGAACAAAGCGGCATCTCCGCTGGGCATGGAGCTCATAGTTTCGACGTCGCTGGCCTGCTGATGAGCGCGCAGTTGATCTGACGGCAGGGCAATGAAGAGGGAGCAGTTCGTCGTGAGAACGCGCTGTGGCGTCTCGATTGGCGGCGTCGACGCCTTCGTCCCGACATCATGCTAATGTGTGCAGACGGAGAGATGGCATCAATTATCGGCTCGACCGGGTCCGGGGAAACCAAGCAGCTGAACTGTCAAAGCCCATCGTGAGCCTTTGAGCCGCGGATGAGTGCTGTACGATGGCTTTCCGCGCACCAAGCGGCTTCAGCGGCTCGTCGTGTTAGTACCCCAGGATATCCTCGTCCGCGGCAACTTGACTGTTGGGCAGGGGGTCGGTGATGTTTAAGATGAAAGGCACCGCTCAGTGTTGGCCTCGCCAGCGTTCGCGAGAGCGCATAGTACCTACCGTTACGCTTGTAGTGGCGAAAATGGGCTCATCAGTTATTTTCTCGGATTCACGAATAATAATTATTAGGGATCCGTCAAGTTTGGTCAAAAAGTTTGGTGAATTTTTTTCATGTTTGCTCGATTTTGATGTATGATTAAGGAAAAACTCACATGTGTGGTCACTTTCCATAGAAGTTAGGTCAGTTAAGTTTGGTCACTCCGAAGTTGCATTAAGTTTGATCAATCAACCCTTCAAGTTTGATTAATTTCCTTGTAAGTTTGGTCAACAAGTTTGATCACTACTCCTCAAACTTCCACAGTATTGACCAAACTTCGGCTTTTTAAGGGGGCGCGTGAGCGCTTTTGGTGCGAAAATGCTTTAAAAACGAGAGCTAGGTGCTGCAGCTACGCAGAATCTACCGTGGCGTTACACGCGCGGCATGGACACCCCCCCATGACCGCCTTAGAAGGAGGTCCGTCCTAAGACAGCACGGCGATACGCAAGGAGAGCGGGCAGCGACACGCGGCCCCGAGAGCAGATTCCCACGGCTTGGCGTACTTAAGCTGGGCCCATTCTCATACCTTCCATCGTTCGTAGAAGCCACCCAAACCGCGACTCACCACGGTGGTGTTGCCGTGGTTGTGCGTCATTCTTCAACAACAAGCGGACATAGGACACCAGACTTACACGGTCTGCGTGAGACGGATCACCCCATTCTGCATCCCAAAACTCGAGAGGGAGCGCGTCTTTGATAATCGACTCGGGGTTGAGAACGCGAAACTCGACGACCTCGAGAAACTGCGCGAGCAACGCCCCTCGAGCACCCAAAGATTGTAGTCCCACACTTGTGCGGGACCGTACAGGACCACGTTCAGGAGTTCCTCACCGTCGCGTACCCGACCCGGAGTTAGCTGTCCAGCTTGATCATGGGACGGCAACGCGAGCACGTGCCGTTACGCCAGCATAAACAACTCGCACGACCGTAAGAGAACACCTCCTTATCCTCCTCCTCCTCGCGCATCTCGACAACCCCGCCCTGCCGCAAGATCTCCCCGGGAGCTGCTGCTGCACCGTCGAGCACTGTACGAGAAAGTCGGCAAATACAAGCTGCGGCGCGAAGGGATGTCAAGACGTCGACAGCCTCGTTCCGGAAGATCGCCGACACCACCCCTGTAATTCTAACCCTGTCATCCAGTACGAGTCTAAAATATGACAAGTTTGATGTGATTGTTCGAAATTTGATCACACCAAATTGAATGCCTCCAAGTTTGACCATACACACGCATCAACATGCGAACACTCGCAGAACAACATATACAAACAAGGCCTGCGCAAGACAACGCTGATACCACGCTGTTTCGTCGCCCAAGATTATTCGGATGCGCCTTATTAGTTCGATGTTTATGACAGACTACAGCGAACGATCCCGGTTCGTCATCTCGTGCCTTTAGCGGATGACATTGTTGCAGATGTCTATCAAACGCATATGCCGAGAAGAGCCGCCTGACTGACTAACTAACTAACTTCAGACCTCTCCCGAGCATGGGAGCCAGGCCGGACCGGCAGGAGCCGGTACGGAATCACGGAGGAAAATCACGCAGTTGGGGCAGAGGCGAGGGACGAGGACGGACTTGTTGATGGTGGACCGCCACTGCGCCGTCTTGTGCGAGGTCGTGCAAAAGCGTCGCAGGCCGCGGACGTGTTGGTCCACGAACAATCGACCTGTCCGTCGCGCTCTGCCCAACCGAGCGAACCCCATCCCAACACGGACTTTCCGGGTGCTAACCGGCCAGCGAGCCGCCTGACTTGCCCTCCATAAAGCCCTTGATGAGGACCGACACGGCCTCGCAGAAGTGCTTCGCGCGATAGCTGGATCTTTGTCGGCAAGAAGGTTCGGAGCAGGTGTGCCTTTTAGCACACGCGACGGTATTTTCTACTTGCACATCACAACGAGCAGCACGCACATAAACGCTGCATCTTGCATATAGCACTTGAACGACAGCGCTGTCGCGCTGTAGACCATGTTGTACACGCCGTCAACTTGCCGCCCGTGTCGAACATCATCTGCTGCAAGTCGGCCTCGAGAACACACCTGCTGAACTTGGCATCTTGGTCAGATCGAGTAAAGTGGAGCCTCGTATTTGCGCGCTCTGAGCTGCGACAGCGTACTCGGCGATCTCTCATAGTCGTTTACCTTCGCCTGGGCACGCGACTTCTTGTTTTCTTTCTCGGCGTCGTGGTCAACCGACGTCGGCGTGTTACCACCACGCTCCCGCTCGACCTGAGCGAAGCCCGCATCGATACCGTGTTCGTTTCGAAGTCGAAGGACGATCCGGAGTCACAGCGCGACGTGCAGAACCGCTGAAAGCTTGATCACGGCGGGCCTTGTTTTGTCATCGAACCGTATGTTTGCTCTCTGAGAGTACAAGTTTAGTCAACCAAGAGACGGATTGACCAAACTTAAGTGACCAAACTTGTTGAAGGTTTACGGTGACCAAACTTATATGGTGGTTGGAAACTTGACTTTTCCCTAATTGGGAATTAAGTCTTGCTTGGTCAGAATAACGACGCAGCTCCAGCTCAATGGTACGGACGAGGTGCGACCTCGTAGCTGCTGAGGCGCTGCAGATGATTCGATTCGAGGACCGCCGCGACGAGCGTCGGACCTCAATATGGACGCCCTCGCCTGTGGGATAATTTAACTTTCTGGCGGCGAGCGAAGGACATCGTGCGTCGATCGCTAAGCAGCTGCTGACCAATCCACACGCGTGCTTCCTCGACGAGCCGACCTCTGCTCTTGGCTCGCCGACCTCTGCTCTTGGCTCGCCGACCTCTGCTCTTGGCTCGCCGACCTCTGCTCTTGGCTCGCCGACCTCGCGTTTGCGCATGTCGCAAACTAACGCTGCCTCGATCCACCACCTTGGTCGCAGACGTTCTTCGCGCTCTCGCGCCTCGCGTTGCTCGATGCCGGCCGCGCGTGTATAATTCGGCGAGTGCACCGCGGAGACGGACGCGTTTCCCACGGCATAATTCCTGTCGTCGGCTGGAGAGTCCGCGACTTCTTGTTGCGGTTGGTCGCCAGATGAAGCGACCGAGACGACAATGCTCTCCGTTTTTGAAACGATACGTCGTCGACGGTGGTATCTCCCCGCAACGATAGCGGCAAGAAGGCCGTTGGCTAGATGGCGCCGTTTTTTAAGCAGCTTTGGATTCTAGCGGTGCGCGCGAGCGTCGAACGCGGTGGCAGCATCGTCGAGCTTAACGACTGGTAGCAAAAAAGAGAGAGACGCGTGCCTTTAGTAGTGGCTCGCAAGAGCGGTATCTCTCTTAGCGCCTCACGGCCACACTCTCAACATCATGATCGTTTGGGTCTTTTTTTTGTCCTCGAATGTCTCCGGGCGGCGCGAGCTCGCTTAGGGGCTCGCTTAGGGCGGCCTCCCGGCGTAGTTCCTCGACGACCTCTTTTCAAGGCGACGACGAGCTTGACCAATCATCTTGGTGCCTGGCTTGGTATCTATGCGATAGAAATCCCCGGCTTGGTTGTCTTAATAGGTTATTGGCGTGCTCGTCAGCACGTCGACGCCCCCCGTGTCCTGAGCGTCGGTCGTCGCCATGCTCTTTCTCGCGCGTGCTCGCGCGTTTGATGCCATTATGTTTCCGGGGTTATGAATGCTTCCTTCCTTGTCACCAGAATCATCACACGGCTTGAAGACATTCTGGGTTCCGATAGATAGAAACTCGCTCAACCACCTCTTCATCGTGATACCGTGCGTCACCTTCACCGTCGAAGAAGCCAAGACCTTCCGCTTCTCTTATTTATCTCCATTGCCGCCAAAGTAGCTCATGCTCATGTTCGCAGCGGCGTGTTTCCCCGGCGACACCAAGGGAGGAGATCGCGGAGCTTCTTCTTTTTTGGAGGGAATTCGCTTCCATTTCGCCTCCATGCTACTAGAACTGTTAACAGCGATGTAACTCCGCGCGTGCAGGCGGGGTTGCACCACGCGGCGCACACACAACCCCTACTTCACCAGTTGGGAACTCATGAGTCGAGACTCCCCATCCTGCTGCAATACGCACGGTCATTGAAGTTGTCCGCAAAAATAGAGGAGGGTCGGGAGGACGGTCTTGCGCGTGACCTCGCAGGGGACGAGGGAGAAACGAAGACCATCGTTGTCAAGATCGGCGAAGTGGGCTTGGAAGCCTTGCTCGACGATCCGCTGGGACTGGAAGAGCGGCAACTCGGCGAGATCGGGCGGGAGGTCGCGGGGAAGCCTTTCGAGGTTTTGTTCGAGAACGCGGGATTCGCGGAGGAGGCCGTTTCCGACCGGCAAGTACACGATCGCCTTGCGCTTGCGGTCCTTGGGCTCCCCGGTCTTGGCGTCGCGATGCGAAGCCAAGGTCATCGCAAACATGATGTCCACGCGTCGCGCGGCGGCCATCTCGCGCAGCACCTCGGGGAGGCGGCCGTCGGCGCGCGAGAGGAGCTCGTAGAGGTCGACGAGAACGCCCGCGCAGCCGATCTCGAGGTGGCCACCCTTCGCTTGTTTGTAGTCCATGCGCAGGAGCTGGGCGGCATCGAGGTCGGCGACGTCCTTGCGTGCCTCCAACAGCGCCTTGGAGAGGTCCACGACCGTCTTCGCCCCTCCGAGGTCGAGGCTCGAGGGCAGCGGACGTTCGCGGAGTTCGATAAACCTGGCTCCCCCTGTCAATCGGTCGAGGATGGCCGTCGCGACGCGGATATCGCGCTCCGAGTACTTGCGCTGCTTGGGGTCGAAGCCGCGCGTGTCGAGGGCGATGGCCGCCAGCAGGAGCGCGATAAGGTCGTCGGGCGCGTCGCCGACGTCGAGGATACGCTCGGCGACGATCGAGCATGCCGATCCGCAGCCCGGGTCGACGACTCGCGTCGGCGCGTCGGCGTACCGACCCTCGTCGGCGTGGTGGTCGAGCACGGCGATAACCGGACACGCGGCGAGCGGCCCCAGTACGCGTTCGTCGGCGACGTTATGGTCGACGAGGGCGAGCTTCTTCGCGCCGCGACACGGTCCGAGCTCGTCGACGTACGCCAGCTCGGCAATCGAGCCGTCGGCCCTTGTTGCGATCCCACAATGCGCGAACAGAAGCGCGGCGTCCCGCCGCAGCGCCAAGTCGGCCGAGCCAAAGGCCGCGAGGGCAACGCCGCCGACCAAGTGCGCCGTCGCGATCGCCGACACGATCGAATCGAGGTCGCCGCCGCTGTTACCGACCGCAATCACGCTCGCCTCACCCCCCAACCACTTCTCCTTCCTACGCACCAGCGCCTCGCGCCACGGCGCCGTCGTCATGCCCCGGGCCGGCGACCACGGCAACAGCGCGAGCCAACCTAGACCTCGTCTCATTTTGCCTCTTATCTTACTTACCCTCCTCCTTGTTGTGTGGGACGTACTCTTTTTCATTCTTTACCAACAACGCCAGCCGCGCTGGCGACCACACGACTTATTATTTTAGGGGGCGTAGCGTTTTGATCTCGCGCAGGCGCTGCGCCGTACGGTGATGGGGAAGAAGATCGAGTTGCTGGTGGCGGGGATCCTGGGACTCGTGGTAGGGGGTGTCGTCTTCGGGCTGGGGGTGAAGCGCGGGGTGAGAGAGGCGCAGATGAAGCACCCCGCTTCGACGGAGATGCACTCCTCTGCTGAGGTGCCGAAGAAGCCCGTAGCGATGGCGCCGCCATTCCCGCCGCCGCCGCCGCCGCCGCCGCGCGTGAACACGACCGCGCGGCAACCGGCGCCGCGCCAGAACTCGACTCGTTCCAGATTCCGCCAGCAACGGACGACCGTCTCGCGGAACGCGTCGGTCCAAATCGAACGAATTCGTGAGCGGCTCGAGCAGCAGCGCGAGCGCGATCCGATGCGCAGGCCTCGGATGCGCGGCGCGGCCGCCCGCGCCCGCGCGCAGATGAACGCGCGACGCCCGCCCGGAGCGACCAAGCCGCCGCTACCTTCCAAGCTCGGCCCCCCGCGCCGCGACGCCTCCTTGCGGCACCCGATCGACAAGGCCAAGCCGCCCTCGCTTGGCGCAAAACTCGCAGCGACCACGAAACACCCGCCCGTCGCCAAGACCCCGGACTATCTCGCGCGCCGCCCCCCCCCCGAGGAAAAGCCGGCAGGCGTGACGGCGTAGCACACGGGCATGCATGCGGCGACCCTTTTCCTTTCGATGTCGGCTCTTCCCTCGCGTTCTTCCTCCGAGCGAGCATATCCTGTAGTAGGAGTTGTTTTTGTTGTTGTGTCCATCCCCGGAATTTACTGCTAAGAAGATTAGCTCATTAAATAAATATAACCTGGTGTTCGGAAGGGGCGTTGGAGAGGAAGGGTGTTGGCAAATGTCGCCACGCGACGCGGAGACCGCTGCAGACAACCATCTCGCCGTTTACTTCTCCATGTGCGAGGCCATGCTGCGAACGTTCCGGCTTGGATCCTCCAAGGGAACGAACGGGCGAGGCTCCCGCTGCTGCTGCTGGTGCTGCCTGAGGGACGGCTCCATCCAAGAGGCGGTTAGCGAAACACACAACGGAACCTTTGTTGTTGTGAAAAAAAAGATGGTGAGGGTTCGCACGGCGTCGAGCCGCCCTATGGCGTGATGTACCCACGCGTTCGGTGGCGCGCGACGACGCCCGAAGCTCGGGGTTGTGGCGTGCGGCGCGAATGCGGCCGGTTGTTCGATGCCGTGCGGCGGAGCTCGGCGGTGGAGGTGTGTGGGTGGTGCGCGCTTGTGGCGAGCCTCGCGGCGGAGCGGACGTCGCTCAAGCTCGCGGTGGACGCGGCCGCTCACCGCGTCTCGCACGAGGTTTTCCTCGCGATACCGTACATCGCGCTCCAGGCGCTGGGCTTGCTCGCGGGAACGATGACCGTCGGGGCGTTCCGGTGCCTGGTCGAGACGGTCGCGTGGCTGTGGCGCAGCGACCAGCCGAAGGACGCGGGCCATCTGATGGCGCTCGACGGCGCGAACGCGTTTCCGAGGACCCAGCTCGCCGCGGCGGCGGCGATGGACGTCTTGCAGGTGGGACTCGTTCTCTCGACGGCGCGTTCGGTTCCGGCGACTCACGTCGTCCTTCTCGCGCACGCGGCCGTGCCGTTCGAGCACCTGCCGTGGGCCTGGGACGACGACGCGCCCCCCACACCGACGCGACGACCCTACGCCCGCGCCGCGACACTCGTGGCAATCGCCGCTGCGCTCCTCGTTTTCTTCCCGCCCCTCGGCGCGGCCGCCCTGTCGCTCTCGCTCGGTCGCCGGGACCGAGCGCTCGCCCACCTCAGGTGCCTCTCGGTGTCGGTCGTCTACGCCGCGGCTTCCATACCGGCCCACCTCTCGACCGTCTACAAAGAGCGCGCCCTCGAGGCCCACGCGTCGCCCGTCTCGTACGCTCACCTCAACCTCGCCCTCGCCGCCTGGCAGTTCGCCGTCGTGATGCTCTGCCTCGCGCCGACCTACTTGGTGACGGCCGCCGCCTACCGTGCGGACGGCGACGACGACCTCGCTTCGGCCCTTCCCGACGCCTGGCTCGCCGTCTTCGAGCCCCGCCACGCCTCCTCGACCCTCTTCCTCGTCCACTTTGCCGCCGGCGCTTCCGCGAGGCTCGTCCCCGCGGCGGCCGCCCACCTCTCCTCCGCGCCCACGGGCCGCCGCCTCCTCGTCATCGATGCGGCCGTCGCCGCGAGCGTCCCCTTCGCCGTCGTCCTCCTCGTGATCCTCGTCGACCGGGACCGCCCCCCGCTCCTCCTCGCCGCCGACCTCCTCGCCACGCTCTGCGTCGTCGCCGAGCTTCTTCTCCAGGGTAACCGTCCGACGCGCCAGTTCCGCACCGACATCCGCCGCACCAAAGACGCCTACCACCCCCTCGCCCCCCTCCCCGACAGCCCCTAGCAACGAAACAAAACGAAACGAAACAAAACAAAACAAAACGACACGACACGACACGACACGACACTCATCATCCAAGCCGCGGCATCGATCGCGCTGTTGTACATATTATTCTCCTCCTCCTCCTCCTGTGACAAATTTTAATTAATGAAATACGCTCCTCACGCGGCGCCGTCGTCCTCGTCGTCGTCGTCGTCATCAAAGTCGAGGTCGTCGAGGTCCAGGTCGTCCTCGTCCTCGTCGGCGCCCGGTTGGAAGAGGGACGCGTCGCCGACGTTCGCCGGAAGTACCTCCTCCTCCTCCTCCTCGTCATCGACCGCGTCCTTGGCCGCGCCGCGCTGGAAGAGCTGCTTCCCGGTGGGTTTTGAGGATGATGATGATGCTGTTCCCGGCGCCGACGTCTCCTTGGCCATCTCGGCGACGAAGGATAGCCGCCACTTACGGAAGGTTTCGGGCGTGCAGGGCGTGCCGTCCCGGAGGCGCTCCTGGCGTCTCACCTCCTCCTCGTCCTCGTCGGCCTTGGCCTCCTCGGCGACGCGCGCCTGCTGCGTCTCGGTCTCGCGCCGCAGCATGTTGGCGTACATCGAGTCGTCGGCGAGACCCGGGACGTTGTGGTCGCCGAGCCAAGCTCTCACGGCGCTCGCGACCTCGAAGCCGCAAACGGCGCCCTCGGACTCGGCGGCGGTCGATGCGGCGAGGGCGAGGAGCTCCTCGAGGTGCGGCTTGGCCAACCCCTCGCTTTCTTGAATCTCGAACCGCGGCCGCGACCGAGATGGGTAATACTCGTCGCACCGCACGACCAAAGTCGCGCGGACGTGCGCCGTCCCGGCGTCCTCGGGTGCGAGCCTCAGCTTGAAGCAATCCTCGCACACCTCGAGCTCCTCGAAGAAGATGGCCCCGAGCGCCTCGAGTTCCATCTCGCGCTCGTCGCCATCGTCCGCCATGTCGTCGTAATAGTTACCCCGAAGGACACATTATGAGCAAAAAGCGTGGGAAATTCACCAAGGAGGAGAGCGCCACCGTCGTCGCGGCCGCCGAGCGCGCCGCCGTGGCGCTCGGGTACCGGAACGCGGCGGAAATGATGGAGCGGCGGAGCGCCCGAGACGGGCCCCGCGACAAGAGCAAGATGGCGCCGTTTCGCGAGCTCGCGAGTTCACAGTTTCCCGACCGGTCGCCGCTCTCGTTGTATTCGCACGTCAAGCGGCAGTGCCACCCCTGCGCGATGAAGGGCCCGTGGAGCGAAGAGGACACCGAGCGGTTGCGCGCGTTGTTCGACGAGAACGGCCCCAAGTGGTCCGACGTCGCGGAGGAGCTCGGGAGGACTGCCGAGAGCTGCCGCGACCACTTCCGCGCCGTCTTCGGCGACGACGACTTCCTCGAGAAGCAGCCGAAAGCGGTGCGCCTGCGGAAACGCACCGCGTGGAGCGACCTCGAGCTCGAGCGCTTGGAATCGGCGACCGTTGACGGCGTGCCGGTCCTCGACGTCGACGACGCCTCCAAGATTAGCTTCGTCTCCCTCGCACGCCGCGTCGGAACGCGGGGCAAGTCGCAGTGCCAGCGCAAGTGGCGCAAGCTGCGGGCCACCGCGCACGAGGGTGACGAGGACCTCGTCGACCAGAGGGCCGCGCTCCTCGCGCACCCTGCCCACCAGCTCGAGTTGTGCGAGAAACTCCAGGCGCTCGACCCCCACGTCGAGAGCGACGTCGTCTGGACCTCGCTGGGCTACGACCCCATCGGCTGTGGCTCGACCCGCGCCCGGGCCTGCTTCAACAAGCTCCGCGCCAAGTACCCGGCCTCCGACGGGTTCACGATGAGAGAGGCCCTCGCCCGCATCATCCCCGATCTCCAGGAGCAGGTCCACACCGACCTCCTCCTGCGGTGGGCGAGGGAAGATGCGACGACGACTCGTGTTGGTTGTTGTGTCCCAGGGGTCTAACTAATTATTATTACGAGACTTCGGCGGGTTCCCAAACCCGTTGAGTCGCATCTTTCAATATGTTGAAGTAACGGAGGCATGCGAGTAGTGGCGGCGGCGGCGACGTCGCATCAGCGAAGCGAGGCGCAACGCGTCCCAATATCAACAATGCCCACGCGACGACGACGACGACACCAAGAGACCTCGCTCTCAACCGATGTCATCCTGCGCATCCTCGACTTCGTCTTCGCCAAGCCCAGGCCCGAGGACGTGAATGTGTGGCCCGTCGTTAACGCGCTGACGGTAGGGACGACCCCGCATGTCCGGCGCGAAGACGGTCTCTTCGCGATTCGCGACGAGTGTCAGTTCGACTCGCGCTCGCGCGGTCGGCTCGAGGGCTACTGGGCCGACCGCGCGGACCGCGCGTTCCTCTGCGTCTCTCCCCTCGAGACTACCGATCTCGCCTCGGCTTTTTCCCTGCTGTATACAAACCGCGCCTACTGGTTCCAACGCGCCGAATACCTCGATGACGAGAGCCGTCGGCTCGTCTGCTGTTCGGTTTCGCGAGACGCGATCAGATTACTCGCTTCTTCCGCAGACGCGTCTAACGACGACCGAAAGCACGCCGTCGACGTGGACACGATCGGCATCGATTATCCGAATGGGAAGCGCTTCGTCTACCGCCCGGCGGGATCGCGCATCACCAGGGCCTTGGCGGCGCGCTACACTCACTCCGTCCGCGTCGCTCACGTCTTTGCTGATTTTGTTTACGGCTCGCGCAATGGCGTCGAGAACGCCTCGACCGAGTACGGCTTTTGGGTCACCACCAACACGAGAGCCGACGTCCTCACGGATGTCACCCCCGACGAGGAGGCACGCTACACGGAGCAACACTCCTCCGTCCTCTGCGGCGAACTCGACTGCCCTCCTGCCGCCAGCCCGATCTCTTCTTCTCCTCCGCACGCCGCTCATGCTGCTGCGGCGCTCCACTACCAGGGGGACAACGATGACGATTCGCGCCCTCTCGATCCTCTCACCAAAGACGCTTTTTGCCCTCCCCATCTCGAGGAGACTCTTCCTCGTCTCGCGGCCGTACCACTGCCTACCATCCACGGATCGGCCAATGGTGATGATGATGACTACTACGATTATGACCATCATCATCATCATCACGATCCCGACCCGCCGTACCACAACGACCTCTTGAGCTAGCTCGAGTGTTGTTGTCTCCGACCTTCACTCCCTGCGCGTGCCCCTCGAACGGTGTGAATGTCGCGGGGGTCTGGTCCATCTTGTAGCACGATGTAGAGAGACCTAGAGGCCGTGGTTTCCGATTCTTGAAAACTAAGAAATCGAGGGTTATCGTGATTATTTTATCACTGGTTTTCTTTAGAATTTATTCAATAGGTGAAGGGTAACTACTACCTACATAAGTGTGTCAACAAAACTAGACGTCGTCATGAAGGGGGCGTTCGCGCTCGCCTTGGTCGCCGCGACAGCCTTGGTTGTCCCCTCGCCGTGTTCGTCCTCGCCGCGGCGAGACGTGCGTCGGTTCGAGAGCCCGCGCGAAAGGGCTCAGCGACGGCAAGCCGTAAAGGAGGCGGCGGCGAGGGCTGAGGAAGAGGCGAACGCGCGGACACGGCTCGCTTTTGAATACGCCAAGTACAAACAAACGAAAAATTTCGCCGGTGAATCGCTCGAGGCCTTCGCGGCGCGCCGGGCCAACGTCGGCACGACGCCCCGGCGCGTTGGCTACGGGGCTTTGGCCTTGGTGTTTTTGCTCAACGTGAAACTTGCCCTCGCACCCGCCGAGATCAAGGCCGTCGCGACCGATCCCAACGGCATCTGCGTTGCCGCCCGCGGTGACCGCCTCCGCCCGGGCCAAGAGCGACTCAACTCCAACGGCACCCCGTGCATGAAATTCGCAGACTTCGCCCGCCAGCTTCTTTTGTAGTAGCACGTCGCCTTCTACCTACGCCGCACCGTCGAGGAAGAGCGCACACCCGCGCAAAGCCCAGTGGTCTGGCGATCGGTGTGTCGGAAGTCGGAGCATTGCGAGAAGGTCCGCGCGAGACGTGTCGCGATAGAGCGGGCATTCGTAGGTGGTCGACTTGGACGCCGCCGGGGATGATGTAGTATTCGATGGCGGCACGAAAATCGGCCGCTCGAGCAACATGGCCCCGAGATCGTCGACCGTCGACGCGGGCGGTACGCTGCACTCCTCGTCAACCCAGACCCACAAGGCGAGCAAGTCGCGGCCCGCAGCATCCTGTGGCTCCATCTCGTCGAGAAAGCCGGATTCGCCAAGGGCCCCGGCGCCACCAAGGTGAAGACCGCAGATGCGCACAGCACCAGCGTGTGCGGGCTCGTGGAGGGCGCACGCAAACGAGCCCAGCGAACCCCCGGCGGCGAGGCGGAGCGCGACGAAGAAGCGCTCCGGTCTCGCGAGCCGCGCCAGAGGCAGCCCTTTTTCCGGAAAACCGCCGTGTCGTGGCCAGGTGGCCACAAGCACCTCGTGCTGTGCCTCGCTCACCAGATCGCCGGCTGCGTAGGCGTGGCCCAGGTATTCGAGCTCTTGGCGCCAGAGCGCCGCGCTCCAGCCCGTCGCCCGGCACGCCTCGGCGAGCCTCGCGGAGACCTCGGACAGCCGCGCGGAGACCTCGGCGATTCGGTCGACGACAACACTGGGGCGATGCTTCTCAGCTTCTGCGGGGCTCTGCGACACGGGAATTGCGCGCGCCACAAGCCCATTCGCGTCGTCGTTGTCGTCGTCGTAGTTGGGCAAGCCGCAGACGTAGTCCTTGACTGCGTTCACGTCGCGGTACGACGGCGCGGTGAGCCAGGATGGCGACGTGCCGGCAGTCTGCGCGGCGTCCAGCGCGCGCTTACCCAACGCACTGAGCGCCGCGATGTTCGGAGCGTGCCGCGCGAGCTGTGGCGACGCTAGGTTAGGTTCCTGCGATTGAAACAAAACGAGATGTGCGCGACGGCACGCGCGCGCGAAGACCAACTCGTCCGAGAGGATCGAGGCGCCGGGCGAGGGCTCGCTCTCGGTTGCCGCGAAGCCGCACCACGTGACCAGTGCGCTCGGCGCGAGGTCTTCGCGGCCCGCGGCCAGGGCCCGCAACAGGGCTTGCGCGTAGAACGCTCGCTGCTCGACATCGAGGAGTTGCGGAAATATCGAGGGAGCGAAGACACCCCCATCGTCGGCGAGCGAGACCGCGAGCCGAGCGCGGGGTGTCGACGGCGCCTCGAGGACGACGGTGGCGCCGCAACGCGACACGATGTCAAACGACACCTGGTCGGCAACGACGAAGAGCCGGTGCGAAGGTATGAGCGGGTGCTTGGTGGTGGCGGCGACGACGTCGGCGACATCGAGCTGTGCCAAGAGCGTGGGCATCCAGCACGATCTCGCGGCCCGTACGACGACCCAGTCGCCCGTCTCGAAGGCTGCCGCCAGAATCGCGGCGCAGGCCTCATCGTTTGCCTCGGCCGACGGAAACCCGACCGAAACGTCGACGACGTTCGGCTGTCGGAGCCACTGCATCTGTCGCGCCGCCGTCTCGAGCACCGCGACGAGTGGCGGGCCGGTTCCACCAACACACCGTACCACAACGGGCGCCGCAGGGCCTGCCGCTTCGGCTGCGTGCTTGAGGACTGCCACGGCAAACGCGGCCGTGCCGCGTTGCTTCTCTGCGACGTACCGAGGTGCGAACCGGCTGTCGGGTGCGACAGGCGGCCATTGGTCAACGGGCTGCACGAGGAAAATGCGGTCGTCAACCACCTCCTGACCCAGGACAGCGGCTACGAGCGCCCTTGCCACGCTGACAAAGCGCTCGGGCCGCAGTACGCGCGCGACCATGAGCTTAACAGCGGGGTGCAGCGCATGAAAAAATGCGCGGACGGCGGCGGGGGCGCGCTCGGTCGCGAAGAGCCACGTTTCCGGCGCGTCGTCCAAGGCCGCTTGCCAGGACGCGTCGCTCGCGACGACCGAGAGCCCCCGAAGCTCTGTGGGGAGCTCGGCTTCCAACTCCTTCGCGAGATGAGGTGGGTGGCAGAGCAGCTCCTCGCGGAAGGCACCGTGCGTGCGTTGCGAGGTTCGGAGCGCCGTCGCGAGAGCCTGCGGCAGCACCTGCTCGGCAGAAAGCGACGGGCGTTCGAGGAGCCACGCGGCAAGCGCTGCTTCGCAGGGGTCAAACTCCGGGCGAGTCAAGCCGTCGCAACTCTTGCAGGCGTGGCGTACGACAGCCGCAAACCTCGCGACGTGCGAAGACAGAGGGCACGTGTCGACGACGTCTGCGGTCGCCTGTGCCGAAGGGACGAGGTCCCGGCGCGCAGCATCGAGAGCGTTGATCGTCTTCGCGAGATCGCTCACGGCGGCCGCGGCTTTGCGCTCGAGCCCGAACCGAAGCCGCGCCGCAGCTAGGAGCGGCGGCGTGTTGCTTTCGCCCGTCTCATTGTCGGGTAAGACGAAGATCGCACCTGGATCTTGACGTGCCGCGAGCTCTAGCAACGCGTCGTCCTGCTCCCTCGCGGCGATGGTCGCGAGCAACGCGCCTTCCGTGAAGCGGCGCTCGGCAGCAACGAGCCCACCATACGGCGGCTCGACGGGCGGCAAAGCCTCCAAGGCGCCCTCCACGAGACGCGTCGCAACATTGGACGCGGTCTCCACGAGGCTCAGGGCTGCCGCGACGCTGCTCCCTTGTGAAACTTCTCGAATCGTCTCGGCTGGCACGGCCGCGCGAAGCACGAGGCGCGACCGGCTGCAATCTTGTTCAGGATCGTTCACGATGTCACTGGTGCCAAAATGGTTTTTCAACACGCGACTGAGCGGCGGGTCGGTTGTAGCTGCAAGCTCGCGGTCGATTCTAGCGCGGAGTAATGGTTCGAGGGGCTCGAAGAAGGCTCGGAAGGCCGCTGGCGATGCAAAGAACGCGTCAGGCAGCTCGACGAGAACCACTGCGGCACCGATTGTGAGCGCAGCATGGAGAGCCGACACAACGGGCGCGACCTGCGTCTCGAGCTTGGGCATTTCGCTACGTTGCGCCGCGGCGCGACGCGAAGATACGCGACGCCGACGACTTTCGGGCTTGCGTGCTTTCAGCAGAGGCAAGGCCATATAGGCATGCCCTTCCTCGTTCAGATAGACCCGAACAAGCGAGCTACTTGCAGATGTCCACAATTTCTTGCGGTCGTACGCCCCGAGGAGCCACCGCGCACCGTCGCCGCTGGCGTCGGCAAATAGCGTAATGCGGAGTCGCTCGGTCGCGGCGGCCGTCGCCGCGAGGGCGAAGTCACCGCAGACGCCGCCAGGCAGGATCCCACGCGCATTCCATGCTCTGTAGGCCAGTCCGCCCTCGCCGCAGCCACCAAAGTCGCAGGCTTCGTCTTCCGAGAGTGCATCGCACAGCGCCGGCGCAGCCCGAGGGAGTGCGACATAGGTCGCGCGGTTTGTCGAAGGCTCGACGTCCCAGTGCCATTCAATGTCGACGCACGTCAGTCGAGCGACAGCTCGTAGAAAGTCTTCGCGCATATTGAGAGCGGTTGCATAAGTCGCGGCCGCGGCGGCGGCCGCCGCGACGTTCGAAAGCCGGGCGTGATCAGCAGCCAATGAAGCCCGTCGAGCATCCCAGCGATTGAATGTCGTTTCGAGCTCCATGAACCTCTCGCATGAGACGCGTTGCTTTGCTTGTATAGCGTTGATCTCATTGTCGTTCTCGCCCACGAGCGTCTTCATCAAATTCGACAGCTCTTTGGCAGCCGCCTGCACGGTTTTCGCGGCAAGGGCGGCATCCGCGGCGAGCAACAGCTTCTCGCGGGCCATATCGTCGGCGACCTTGGCTTTTAGATAGAGCCGCCACTTGGCAACGGCCTGCTGCATCATAGTTGCGCGAAACAAGTCGATGGCGGCCTGCACCCAGGTGGCAACGGGATAGCCGAGGTTGAGTCCCTGAGATCCGACCCGCTTCATCGTCGCCGGAGCTGCGGACGGGTCGCTCATAACGGCCTCGGCCGCGGTCACAATGTCCTTCCACCGCTTCCGAATAGCCTCCGGCGGCTGGTCACTCGAAGTCGTACCTGCGGCAGCATCAGCGGCCGCGATAGCCCATTTTACAAGCTGGTCAGTCGCGTCGCGCTCACCCGTGTACCGCGCGTAGCCCTGCTCCCATGACGGCTTCTTATCCTGAAGCAGAATCGACAGCCCTTCAAGGACGAGCTTGATGGGCCGTACCACCGTGTTCGTTGATGACGACCAGTCGAGTGCATCGTTGGTGTTGTCGGCGAAAGCTGAGAATAGCCGTTTGAGAGCATCGTCGTATTGGCCGAGCGTCTCGCCAAGTGCACCACGGTACGCGCGCCGCGCCTTATCAAGGGCATCTCCCGTTAGCTCGATTTCACGTACCGCCGCCTCATGTCGCTCAGAAGCCTCTTTAATCGGAACGCCGGCATGCTTGACCACCCCTGAGATCGCGATGCTACCCTGGTACGCGGCGTTGGCTCTCACCTTTGCTGTCTCTAAGCGTATCCCAAGCTGTGCTGTCAAGCGCCGGGACTCAGCAACCTTTCCAATCGCAAAGTCGATCTGTCGCGTTGCGCTCGTTAGCATGCGCCCACGCCACACGGCTGCGTGTGTCGTCGCGACCAGCAACGCACGGTATGCATACAACGACGCCCCCGCGGTGACATGGATTTCGGCACACATCCTTGCGAGCGCGGGTCGACACTCAACGGGAAGCACCTGGCGCACGACAGTGGCCGCCGCCATCGCACGGTGCAGTCCGACGCCACCGTGCTTGTCGCCTGCCTTGCCTGATCGCGAGTCATCTTCTAGGCGCGCCAGCCACGCCACCAGCGGTGCGTGGTCCTCCTGGAGACTGCCAAGGAACCGCTCACCGACGGCGGCGAACGCCTCGACGCCCCATTCGTCGAAGGTGTCGACAACCGCCAAAGGAATGAATGCCTTCAGTGCAAGCCTCGAAGCTGGCTCAGCTGGCTCAAGCGTGGTTGTGCAAACAACCAGGCGCAGCCCATGACGTACCCGCGCACCGTATGTCAAGAGAGCAGCGTACGTTTGGTCCTCGCGGGTCTTGAGCTTGGAGTCGTCCTCGAAGTCAGTGACAAGCTTCTGAATGTCCTCTGGTCTGAGCGCGCGTGCGACATATCCGGTTGCCAGCACCGTCTTTAGGTCGTCAAGCCGGCGCGCAGTCAGCGGCGAGTGAGCCCAGGCCGAGTCGGCGATCACCAGCACTGCGCCGTTCGTGGTGGCCGCCATGCTTGCCTTCCGTAAAGTTTCAAGCCAGCCAGCATCGCCGTCTGGTGGTGCTGTGCACCTCGTCGAATCCAGTTGCCCATCCTCCGTTGGCATGTATATCATGTCGCCATTCAAGGAGATGGGCGGCGGCGGTGCGTGGAAAACCTGAGAAACCCCGACCAAATGCGCCGCAAGTTGAACGCAACTACGGCGCCCAATACCCTGGGGGCCGACCAAGACCAATGGAGCATCGAGCGCCATGGCACGAGCGGCCAGTGCAACGTGCCGAGCGTGGCCCGTTGCCGGTGACAAAACCACGCCCGACGGAGGCTGCCGTGTTTCGGCCAAGCCCGCGTTCAGAGACTCAAGACTCGGTCCCACCTGCGCCTCGACGGACTGCGAGCTATCTACGTAATGGTGGCCATTTACCACCAACAAGCTTTCTTCGACCCTGTTGCCGCCAAATTCCTGGAAGAGTTCGTGTGCCGCGACCCGAGAAAGGGACAAATCCCTCCCAAGCTCGAGGCCCCGCGCGACACGAACCGCAGCCCTGAGGCTACAGCCCGCGACGACCATCTCCATGATGTGGTTGAAGCCCTGTTTGTGCTTCGCGTCGCCGCACATGGCGCGGAAGACGGTTCGCAGGTCGTCGGGCGAGGCCGGCGCAACTGGAACCGAGGCAAAGTGTCGGCGCGCGCGGCAAGGTATCGTGGCTGCTGACGTGACACCGAGAATCGCAACTCCGTGCGGTCGCAGGCACACAGGGGGTGCAGACGCATGGACCCGTTTCTGCTGGAGGTCTTTCAACGCAAGCCAACTCCTATGGTCTGCCAGCGACCTGAGGAACTCGTTTACAGTACAGTCGGTACGCTGGGGCAGCGCAACATCATCAACAATCAAAAGCACGCGGCGGCTCGCGTCGGGAGGCGCCAAGTGTGCGACACGCTCCAGAGTCCGCAACCTTTTTTGCTTTTTTTTCTTTCTTGACTGGAAGACAAGTCGGCGCCTGAGCGGCATCGCAACATCGTGGGCTGTCGATGTTGTAACGATTGGCACCTCTAACGGGTAAAGTCGGCCATTGTTGGCCTCACGTGCCGCGAATTCTCTTGCAATCGTCGTAGCCCCGACTCCGCGAGAGGAGCTCTCTATCAAAGCAACGCCGCCAATCGGTGGCAAACCCGCACCGAATGGCTTGGCGAGCAGCGACAGAGTAAACAAGGCGCTTTCGTCGCGAGGAGTGGGCACGTACAGAAAATCATTCGAGTAGGACTGCCATGGAATATTATCGTCAATTTCACGCCCAGGTACAAGCCCGGCGCAGGCAGCCTCGATCTGTGGGTCATCGCCAGCCAACTCTCGAAACCGTGCTTTGAGCCATTTCTGCACATCTTCGACCGCGATCGCGTGGCCGAGGACTCCCCAGGCGATTGCCCAGGCCACAGCACACGTGACACCAATCTCATCGGGTGGATCAGCATCTTCGTCTTTGCCGGAAGGGTCTAACAGTGCGGCGAGCAAAGAGCACATCGCCGACACACGCCGCGCGTCATTGTCCTCTAGATACAACTGCGGCTCCATGTCGAGGTCAGCAGGATCAAAATATGTCTGGCAATCAACCCTTCGTGCAACGGCGAGAGCAGTGTCGAGCGGACATGCAGGGTCTTCGAAAAATCCACGTAAGTTGTCGACAACCTCGTCGAGACCGAACTCACAGAGAGCCTGCTCCAGTTGCGAGAGCTGAAGCCACGCCAGTGCGCGCATCGCAGCCGGACTTGGACCTTCCCGGAGCGGCCGAGATTCACGAAAGGGCGGGAGCGAGATGACACCGAGCCGCGAAATTAATGCCGGAGAGGCAGCAGCAAAGCTATCAGTTTCCACCACGAAGCGGATATCGCTGGCAGACATGCTCGCGCACATGCCTTCCGCGCGGTCGAAGAGGACCACGAACATCTCGCACGCGAGATGAGCCTCTGTCAGTCCGTCAAAAACGATCCATTGCTCGTGTACCACATCGTCGGCCGTATTGCGCAGATGGTGGCGGGCGCACGAGATGAAGCGGTGTATGATGCCCGCGCCACATGCGTCGTCGGCCGATCCAAAGACGTCCGCGAGTGTGAGCGACGCCGCCACCACGAAGTGCACATCCGCGTCCACACTTTCGGTTGCTTGCGCCCTAGCGCTGCACACAGCGCGCAATATGGTAGATTTCCCTGCACCAGCTGGTCCCACGAGGGCCACGCCGGCTGAGACGACCAGCGCGTCATCTAACGCTAACGCCGCCTCGAGCTGCTGGAAGCTCGGTTCGCCGCCACACACCGTCACGAATGCCCCGCTCGTCACGCGGCACGTCTTCTGGTCAAGCCCATCGTCGGCAGTCTTGTCACTTGCAGGCAGCGAAGCACTGACGATGTCCCTGAGCAGGTCGCAGTCCGCGCGGTCGACGAGTGGTAACATCATGATTGCAAGTGCTGCCGCTCGCAGCGCCCTTGCTTCCTGTGCCTCAACGATGGCGAAGTCTTCAGGCGTTGGTGGCTTACGCTCGTCGTCGTCGTCGTCGTCCAAGCCGAGGCCCGCCACGCACTTCACGGCGACTATGCTCGTGCCCCACTGCTTGCCGTTGCGAATAACATGGAGGCGTTCCGTGGCATCGCAGACAACAGATCGCACTGTCCGAAGACTCCATCGCGCGTGGACTTCTAAGTCGGTGCCTCCACCAAGCCTCGCATCGACAGCAAGGCGTAAAATGACTGCGAGTGCGTTCGAGGTGCGGACGGCCGTCGTAATCTCGAACCCACGGACCACAAGCTCCGCACGCGCGACAGCGACGACCTCGGGCACCGGCACAAACACGGGCCGCCATGAGGGCACCTCATATGTTGCCGTGATAGCGATAAGTGGCATGCCGGCATGATGTGCATGTTGATGGTACTCTTCATTCTTGGGGCTCTCAGCACGCGCAAACGGCTTGAGCGGCACAGTCACTCCGCCAGGGAAATACACAGTCGGGGACCTTGTTGCAACCGCCACTTGCAACGTGTGCATGTAGGCAGCCAGCGTCTGCAAGACCCGTGGCTCGCGTCTATCGCTGAGAGCTAAGATGAACCAGGCACCTGTTGAGGCAATTCCAGCGAAAACCCGCCCGAGGGATGCGACGGTGGCCTCTGCTTTGAGCCCAAAGTCTGCGCAGCATCGCTCGACGCATTGGAAGTAAAATGTCGCCGCAAGACCCTTAACGATCTCGCGCTTACCAACCCCCCGTGGGCCAACCAACGCAATACCTTGGAGTGAGTCCATGACAGTCGCGAGCGCCAACGCGCATCGCCCCCCCAGTGGTGTCACAACCACCCTGGTACCACATCCGAGATACTCGGCACCAATTGGGAGCACGGCATTCACTTGGCGCGCGACGACTCCCAGATCCGATATGCCCCTCATCAAGTGCGGCGTTTCGGCACTGTTGGTGCTAAGGCTTGATACGACGGCCTCTTCGATCCTTGTCTTGCCTCGAAGCAGCGGAGTGGCTCGTCGACGCGCCTCGGGGTTTCCCACAACGTAGAACCGAAGCTGCGATTGCCAAGTCCAGTCGTCGAGGCTCGTGAGGTGTTGGGCGGCACTGGCAATGGCCGTAGCAGTGTCTCGGTGATGGATCGCCAACACAACCAGGGCTTCTTTTTTGGCGCAGACTGCCGGTTCAGCTTGACCGTTGTGCGCTACACCCGAAAAACGGCGATGTCGCAGCTCAGCTGCATATTCAGCGGCGACCGTAGCGCAGTCACGCGCAATTCGCAGCATGGCACCGTCGGTTCCCCCGGGGCGAACAGTTGCTGCCAGTGCCTTCCCGACCTCAGCCGTCCAGACCAGGCGCTCGGCAAGCAACGCCGCTTGCAAGGGGATGTCCTCGGCGTCGGCGTCTTCACTTTTGATAATTGTGAGCTCGGCCGCGAGCGCCAACAGTCGCTTCCCCCCTCGTGCTCGGGAGCGCTGCTTAATAGCGGCGACGAAGGCAGTGCGAAGCGTCTCGACGATCTCTTTCTCGAGGTGGAGGAGCCAGCCTTCGGGCGGGCCGACGATGGGCACGGGAGAGTCGAGAACTAGCCGCTCTCCGACGGCGTCGACGAGGATTGCGATGCGCTGCACCGTGGGTGCCGATTGAAGCATATCGACTCCCTCGCTGTCTAGCTCGCCCTCAACCTCGGCAACGGCATTGAAGAGTGACGGCAAAACGCGCGCGACGGACCCAAGAACGTTCCCGGTGCGCCGCGCACTTGACGACTGAAGCTCGCTCAACGTTTTCAACAAGACACGGTCCGACAAGAAAAAGAAACGTGGGAAGGCGTCTCGCTTTTGCGCCACGTGCTCATTTAGCTCGCGCCGCAGTTCATCAAGCACTGCGAGGTCCTGTTTCCACGATACGAGTTGGTCATCGCAGGGGGCAGGTGGCAATGAGGCTGCCACTTCGTCGCACGGTCTATTGTCCAACCGCGACATTTCCAGAGAGTCTCCTCGAGAATGTTCGCCACCCGGTGCTGTGACCAGGAGCATGGGCTTGGGACACTTGTGCCAGTACGGCAAAAGAGACTTCCACTTTCCACTGATGTTGGCAAAACGCATTCGTGCGTGCGCTAGTTGGTCACGAACCTTGAGGTCCCCGAGCAGAGACTCTAACGAGCGAATGAGGCGTGATAGCTCCTCGGCGGTCTGGACGGTCTCAGAGAGCATATCCAGCCGGGCCCGCCATGCGGCGATCAGCGGCCGTAAGGCGGCGCCATGCTCACCTAGCGCGGCATTCCGGAGGAATTCCCGGTGCTCGTTGATGAGCGCCACGACGTCGTCGAGTGGGCCGAGCTCGAACCGTTCCCTTTCACCAATCTTTGAGTCGTCGCTCCTGATGCTCGTTCCGCAGCTGCTCCGATAGTCAGGCTGGGACTCGGACATCGTGTCTTCATGTCCCATGATCTTCGAGACATCGCGGCCACCAGCGACCTCGACGACTGGTAAACACATGAGGTCCCACGCGCCCTCAAGCTCAACGATTGCCGCCTCGAGCTTGGCCTCGGCGGAAGATGCTGTCGAGACATGGTGAATGTAATCGCCGTGGTTCTTGATCCCAAACTCGACAAGCTCGCCCAGCGAAGTGATTGTTGGATCCAAGGTCAGTGTTGCTGTCTGGTCGGCCATGACCTGTGTGCCAATTTTCGTCCAATGTCTTGATTTGAGCGAGGGATTTCGGAGATCGACGGCAATTGGCGCTAGCGCCCGGAACTCACGGGTCTCCTTTACTAATGTTTCGGCCGCGCTTCCGTGATGCGCTTCGAGCTGTGGTGAGCCCGAGATTTTGATGGTCTCATCACCCAGGTCGGCACTGAAGTACACCAGTGTGTCCGCGTGCGGAGGAGCATTCAGTCTCGCTAGCAATTTTTGGCTCTCAGAAGCAAACCGCAGCGACTCGGCGTCTAGCTCGGCGGCGTCGAGTGCGACCAGCGGTTGCGACAGCCATCTCACGTGCATCTCGGTCCATCGAGTCACCATTTGCCAAAGAGTGAATGCGCGGGTGAAAAAGACCCGTGAGGCGCGGGTGTCTGCGGTAAAGGTCGTCTCGCTTGCTAGCCGAAGGGGCGCCTCATCACCGTGGCGCACAAACTCAAGCAAACCCCGCAGCTCGACTAGCTGACAATGCGAGCGTTCCAAGTCGTCCAGGGCACGTTTCGACGACCCCTCTAGACTTTCAAGCACCGTCGCCGGTTCCTTGAACTGTTCGTCATTCGAGGCCGCCATCTCGGCGAGCGCGGTTGCAAGTGTCGACGCCTGTTTCGCGCATCGTGTCAGTTCTGCATCAAATTCCTTGAGTACCAACGGTAGCTGCGAGTCACGCCAAATCATGTACGTCGCAACCGCAGATTCCCGTCGAGCCGCTTCGTCTCTGAGGGCCGAGATGTGTCCCACTGTCTCGATTTCCATCGCATTCGCCACCTCTTTGGCAACGTCGATTGATGTCCGGCTTCGCTCCTCATTATTGATTTGTTGCTCGTCCATCTCTTCTTGTTCGTAAGCGTCTGGTTGGGGAACGACTGTCTGCAGTTGCTGCTGCTCTCCCAGGACTTGTCGATCAGAGATTGCGATCTCGAAGTCACTGTTCAGGACCTCGTGCTTCAACAACCCAACGATGTTCTGTGCGCCGACGGCGAGCAAATCAAGCACAGTCCATACGAACGACCGGACAGAGACAACAGTCGCAGCATGCGTCGCGAAGTTGCGGAATGAGTCAGGGTACTGTTCGAGTAGGCGTCTTGCAGCTGTGGCAGCACCCCGTGCGGACCTGGCGTGCAGTCGCGCTGCGCGACGCGCGTCTTGCCGGATCATCTTGCGACGTGCAACACACGCAAATCCCAGCCGCTGCCGTAGTGGGCGCGTTATGCACTCGATCGCACCGCAGGATCCACGGGGTAACGCTCGGTTGAGTTCAGTGCGCCAACGCTTAAGCCTCGAAATATCGCGCGAAAGCAGGACCGTGTCACGCGCAGCTCGTACCGCGAGCGAGCGCCAGGCTCGAGGGTCGGATGCCGACGCGTCAGCTAGCTTGCACAACTCATCATCGTTGCGCGCTATGCCACTCGTCACCACAGCCCCTCGTCGGGTACGGGCATCGATGTCATGCAGCGATCGGATTGGATCCAGGACCCCTGAGTACACATCGCCGCGCTCAAACGACGCGGAAATCTCAACACCTATCTCCAGCAGCGTCGATTGGTACGAGTCGTCGATAGTGACCAAAGAGTACACGCAGTCGCAGCGGTCTAGTGTTCCCAGGTGCTTCTCGACGTTAACCGCGTTCGACTGTCGTCGAATTGAGCGTCGTCTTACTGTCGCAATAGTCTCCGGCTTGTCGTTGTCAGAACTATTCTCCTCTTCTTCCGCCTCCTTCGCGCGTGGTGTCACTTCTTCGACATCAAGCTCCTCTTCTCGCTGCAGAAAAGTCGACGAGCACATCGAAGACCCGACATCCTCATCTTCTTCCTGGAGATCAACGAGACGTCCTTGTACGTTGTTGTCACCAGTAGCAGGGAGGCTTCTGCCGTGTTGTTGGTGGTATACATCGACGCTAATTTGCGGCGTGTTCATCTCTGCCGTAGCCTCAGTCGTCGCTTGCGTGCCAAGGCGTTCTCTGGCGCGCCGTTTAGCTTCTTTGAGTCTTAAACGCTCGTCGCACTGGGCTTGCTCAGCCTCGGCCGCCTTAAGTCGTTCTTCACGAACACGAGTCTCATCGAAAGGCGATGCCTCGAGCGCCTTGGCTTCAGCGATGGCTGCGGCCTTGGAGACAGCGATGTCATCAACGAAAGGCCACATCTCTCGGATCCTTGGCCGGTTCTCTAGGCCGACCACGGCCTCGTGCAAGATGTGTGCGGCTGCCTCAGAGACTTCATCAAGGCTTGGCGTGAAATGTGTCCCACCGGCAAGTCGTACTCGTACCGCTGCTTCCGCTTCGCGCCTATTGGCTGCGGCCACATCGTCAGCGATATTCTCCAACAAAGCGATTGAAGCCTCGACCTGCGCTCCCGACACGCCGCCCGACTTATCAGTCCACTCTTCGTCGTTCCTCGCGTAGAGAGCCGCGGCGGCTCGTAACGACACTGCCGTGCTGCCAAGCGACGCCTTTCGTCTCTCTGTCGATGTGGACTCTGTGTCGGCGGTTGACAAGTCGTCGCTCGACGAATGCCTTCTCATGTGTGTCTCTTCGGCGCCCTCTGCGGTCAGCAACAAGGACATCACAGCGGCACCATCTTCCTGGAGTGCTGGTACCCCGCCCTCGCATAGCCCACGGCTTGTCGGCTCACTCTCGTCCTCATCAAGCTCTTCGAAAATGTCAATGGTGTCGTCGAAGGAGACTGTCACCTCCCACATGCCCTGATGGGAGTCGCGCGCATATTTGAGGCGCCTCAGCAGCACATGGGCCGCCGTTCTCGCCGATGTGACCAGTGCCTCGACGATGATGGCGTCAGTTAGCAACACGAAAGTGCCAAACTCTGCACGTTCTTCGCGCTGTCGTTGACGCAGCTGCCGCCGCCGCCGCGCTTCCGCACGCGCCTGGGTCATCGGCAGATTCTTACGAAAAGCGGCGCGTGCGTCGATGGTGCCAGGTACCAAGCTGTCCAACCTTTGCTCTTCGCGCGCAGCACATGCTGCATCGTCGTGCTCGACAAGTGCGTGGATAGCCTGCCGTGCTTGCTGCAAGGCGTCGGCCGCTCGATCGATCGCTCCTGTGATCTCCGTCAGCGCCCATTTTAGCTGCGTCTCCTGTGCTTCCTCGAAGCTCGACAGCGTCACGGCATGAATTAGCTTTGGCTGTTGCTCATATGGAAAAGGCATCGCCCCCTGCTGCTTGGGGGCAGTCTTCGATGACTCGCGCGAACTTCTCGCGTACCGACCTTCGGCACTCCCAGCACCAAACAGCTCGGACACCTGCAGCACGCGCTCCTGTTTCGCTTGAGCGCCGGCGGCCAGTGCCTCGCGGGCTTTGCGCTTGACTCGACCCACCGGGCACAAATACGAAAACTCCAAAGGCAGATCCTCGCTTGCGTGTGGCCGTTGGGGCAAGCTGCAGACACCCTGCGAGAGATCCAAGAGCCAAACATCACGGATGCGCGCCGCGCAGGCTGCCACCTCGTGGAGAGCTGCGGTGAACGACTCGCGGCCAATAAATAGTTTCTTCGCCAGCTTGTCTCGGAGCTTGCGCTGGCGTGATATCCGCGTCATCTTTCGCCATCTCGCAAGACACCGCAGCTCGCGCGCGTGTCGAAACAACTTGAATGATGACCGCAGAGCACGGAAAGCTGTCGCCTCCCACGTCCACTGCTCCAAATCCGTAACCTCAGCCGGTGGAGGTTCCAGTTTGATCAACGAGCTTGCAGACATAAGGTGTGTGTACCGGCCCGCGATTGGCGCTCGCCGCAGCGCATAAGCCTCAAACTCACCCAACTGCCCGTCGCGCATCAACGGCATGAACTTTACCCCAGGTTCGAAGACCCGGCGCTCGCGAGCAAAGTAGTGCACTACCTCCTCACCCTTCAAAACGCGCTTTGATCGCCGTTTCTCGTAGGCCACCGACCGAGGCTGCCGGCGCTGCGACACGAGTGAGGGTAGCGACGAGTTTCCGTCGCTCTTGGAGGTGCCGATGCGTTCGGACTGTCGAAGGGCAGGCGTGCTTGCGCTCGACCGCATCCCTGCGATCGTCACAAGTATCCTAACGCAGATTGTTTTTTCATTTTTCCCTTTTTTTCCTATCTTTTATTTATTTGTTTTCTCTTTCTCATTTTTTTTATTTTTTTCTCTTTTTTTCTTTTTCTTGCAGATGGTTTATAATAATAACCCGCACCTTGTCTCAAAAGCAAGGGGATATAAGGTATCCTTACTACTAATCGACAGATGTTTGTCTTTAAAAGGTCGACTGCTAAGAGGGGGGGGGGGGCGTGTGGGTGCTTGAAGGGTCTCACCGCCTCAAACGCGTACGTACAGTTCGAATACAAAATACCTAATGATTGTCCGGGAAACCTGCATTTGGGATTTTAGAGTTTACAGCATTGTACATTGTAGGCTCAACGTCGATTAGTCAAACAGGTTTGGGGGGGGTGTTAGGAGATACTGTGAATGACGTCATCCGTTCCCGTACCCTAGCGTTGTCTAGTCGTGAATTTCTTCGTAGTTACGTCTTCCGTTGTCTCTGAACTTCGTTTATTCGTGGGATTTTTTTTTCTCCTGCTCCTTCGTCTTTCTGCTCATTGTTGCGCTCTGTGCACATGTCGATTCTTCTCATGCCTCTTCAACTTGCACTCTGATTCTTTCCATCTGCGCTGTCCTGCTTCTTTCTTTGCTGCCGTCTCCTTGATATCCCTTGGCTCCCTGCATCTCCCGTCCCCGTTGCGATTTCGTGATTCTTCTTCGCCCTCCTGTGCTCATCATTCTTGCTCTTTGAGCATGGGAGTGGCTGAGCATAATAGCTAACTAGAGGCCAGGCAAATACATGGGGCGTAGGCTAATTCCAGCGCCAAAATCACGCAATTATTACATAATGGCTCTCATGAGCCTGGGAGTTGCTAACCACAACAATACCTGGCTCTTTGAGCCTGGGACTCAGTGGGAGTAGCAAACCATAATAATAATGATAATAATAACAACAACAACAATCTGCTCCGACTCTCTTTTCTTCTTTTCCTTTCTCTTGACCTCTTTTACAGCTCCCTGCGTCACTCCTTCTTGCCCTGCTCTCTTCTCCCTACTTCGACTCTCGATTTGACTTCTTGCTTCACCCTTGTTTCTCTCTGCGATCATCTCCCGTGCGTTCTTGCTTCTTCCTTGTTTCCCTCTGCGCTCATCCATTTTGGCTCTTTGAGGTTGGGAGTTGCATACCAACAACAACAACAACAACAACATTTAGGGAACAACAATATGGCAAGCAACTCCCAGGCTCGAAGCGCCAGAATGGAGGAGGATCCTGGAGAAAGAAAATAAAGAAGAAAAGACCGAGAACTACAGCAAAAGTAATAAGTCAAAGCATATAGGAAGGCCGAAGCGGAGACAAGATAAGAACAGAAAGGTGCAAGCAAACGAAGCAGAAGGGCGACGCACGAAGACACAGAGATCGGCAAAGGAGCAGCTTGAATAAGGGCGACTGGGAGACAATGATTTTGACGAAGCAAATTAGCAGAGAAAGACAGTGTAAAGGCTGCGCTATGAAGAGCGGCATGTTAAGAACGACGCTATGATGCGGTCAATTCAAAGTGCCAGCCATCCCAAACAGCCACCATGAACTGTTCCGGGCAAGGCAGCAGAACGTCTCGAGAACAGATTAACCAAATGTCATCAGCATCCACAGCACAATCGACAAGGATCGCAAGAATATCCGCCGGTAACCGAAAGCGGACGAAGTTACAAGCAGCGTCAGTTCCTTGGGCAAGTGGGAATACAGAAGAATGTCGCGTCCTAAATCAAGCGCGAGAAAAGTCTGGTGAACAGAGAGACAGGAAGTCAACCAGTCCCGCAAAGCTGCTCTTGCAAGTACAAGCCGACGAAGCAGCAAAATAGCCATAAAAATCTTTCGGCGCCATCGCTAAAATTGATTGTGGGCGTGTAGCCAAAGTATGCTGAAGCGATACGGAAGCGATACGGAAGAACCGTGGCAGCGACAACATTGACACTTGCTATCAGGGGCGACGAACCCCAGGCTGCAGAGCGCTACCTGGTGGTTAATTGCTCCATAAGGAACTTAGTCTGACTGGCGCGTGCGATGACGGACTAAGTCAGGCCTGTAAAATATGTCCGAGCAAGCAAAGTAAGAGGGTCAACATCCTCAGGCTCAAGTGCACACAGACGCGCAACCCCAAGCTGCGTGAGCAAACTCGAGCAAGCCGCATCAAAAAGACGACGCCGCTTGAAGGTGAAAATCCTAGCGCCGGCCATGACAAAAGTGCGTGCGAGTGGGTCAGGCGCTCCCGCCCCAACCGACAAAGCGCGGCGAGGCCATCGGCAAGATGCAGAAGAGACTCGGCAGAGTGAACTTGTGACAGGCTTTGCGGCTTTGGGTATGACCACGCACCCATGTGAGATTATATGAGCCAAAATTCGCCGCAAGGCTTGACTTGCGCAGTCTCATCCCAAATATCGCCAGATGTAACAGGCGCGCGCTTCGAGAGTCCGGAATGTGCGAGCACGGCGTCTTTCTTGTCAATTACTTAGTGAGTCCTAACCCTGCGATCGCTAACCGTTGGTGCGACGGAGGACGGCGCCTAACACGCTTGCTCCCTGCGGCGGCCCCGGCCGTCCCGGAGTGAGACGGTGCCTGCTCGCCTCCCGGGCTGGCCGGTTCGCACCCGGAAAGTCCGCGCTGGGATGGGGTTCGCTCGGTTGGGCAGAACGCGACGGACTGGTCGATTGTTCGTGGACCAACACGTCCGCGGCCTGCGACGCTTTTGCACGACCTCGCACCACAAGACCTCGGTCCGCAGTGGCGGTCCACCATCAACAAGTCCGTCCTCGCCCCTCTGCCCCAACTGCGTGAATTTTCTCTGTGATTCGGTACCGGCTCCTGCCGGTCCGGCCTGGCTCCCATGCTCGGGAGAGGTCTGAAGTTATTAGTACTTAGTTACTTAATGAGTCGTCTTGGACGCCGACCTCAGCGCACGAACTCAGGTTGACAATCGCAACACAGATCCGCCTTGTTTGAAACACTGTCCTAGAGACGGTATAACGGAGAGGATTAGACAGTGAGAGTTAAGCGCGAATATTAATCAGTTTTGAGGTACTTGTGGAGGATCTCGAGAAGATACTTGCTGCGGGAAAAAAAAGGTGCAGGAGCCAGGCGAGTAGTCGCCGAATCAGAGGGTCATCGTTGTTGCTGCTGTTGTTGTTGTCTTCGTCCTCGAATCCGAGAAAAATTGGTGACAGTAGCATTTTCTTCGTCCGCTTTAAATCCAGCAGTAGCATGTTGATACGAGGTTCGCGCGGGCACCGTGCACATAACATAGTCTTTCGTTCTTGCTCTGTAAACCAGGAAGGTGCTTGCTTGCCATAGTAAAATCTTGATGACCATGTTCGGGTAGCCGTGGGCGTGCTTAATGCGGGCTTCAACTGGCACCGATGCAAGCATGTCAATGGATGTCAGTGATTGCCGCAGCGCGCATGAGCTCATAGAGGTGATGTTGCTTCTTGGAGAGCGTTCGGACTTGCGAAAACCAGATCTGGAGCTCAACGAGAATCGGGACCGACATGATATCGGTATCAACCACGCAATTGATATGAAAATTGAACGGGATAATCTTGGCCTTGACCTTGTTCTTGAGACGAACGATCCGCAGCTTGCCACTGGGATCATTACTGAGGGCCTTCCAGGTGTTGAGAAATGTAACGGCATCGTGACAGACGATCGAAGCCCGGAGCGCGTCGGTGACATGGGCACAGTGTGGCCGCTGGTCAGATCCTTTCTCGAGCTGAAGTTCTTCGACCTTTGCTCGCAAGCGGTTTGTGAGCTTGAGGGCGATGTCGGGCTTGCAGACAAACAGGGAACCGTCATGAGCGTCATCTGTGTTATCGCTCTCCATTGCAGGGAGAGCCAATGCGACGTCATCATTGAGCTTGGGAGCGGAAGGCATGATAGTGGCTTTGGTGGTCGTGGGCTTGAGATCTTCAACAGCTTCGAGATCAGGCACGAGGTGTCGGACGAGTTGCACGAAGGGCTCGTAAGCAAAGGCGGAGACCTGGTGGATGAGCGAAGGGAAGACCTCGGTGTCGAGCGCTTCGAGAAAGGTGTCGTCAGCCGAGAGCTTGGCGAGCGCACCCCAGAGATCACTGGTTTCTGGCGAGAGTGCGGCGTGTCTGATGTCATCCTCGCGCGCAAAATTGTCGATTTTGAGCAGCTCAGATCCGCCGGGATTGTCGAGGATGTTCTCGGTGCACGTGAGCATCGCCAGCCGAATTTCATCATTTCGCGTGAAGGCAATCATCCGGAGACGCTCAAAGTTAGTGACTGTCGTCGAGGATGTGGTCGCGAGGGCGACAATTGACTCGACTGGTAGCGCTTCAACGTCTTGGATGTGCGCCTCGACAAGCGCCTTTTCGAAGTAATGCGCGATAGGCCCAAAGACGTACTCAAGCTTTTTTGAAGAGGCTGAGGAGTCGGCCCACCGAGAGATAATCCAGCGCTCGTGTGCCCGTAGCACCGAGACAAGCGGCGTGGTGTCGTTCCAATATGCAGTGATTGGGCAGAGGTACTTTGTGAAATACAACCAACAGGCGTTGTGGTTTGCGCCATTGACCGAGCTGGACTTCATGATCTTGTCAATCGCAACTTCAACAGCCGATGCAAGGGTCGCAGCCACGCTGCCACCCTGGTTATAGAAGCGACAAAATTCGTCGGAATCAAAAAGCTCCATGTCGTGAATGGTCTCAACGAGCGTGGTGAGCACCGCAGCGCGACTGGCACGATACATTTGCACGATGGTTAGGCCGTAAATAAAAGCAAGAGATGAGGAAAGTTTTAGGTTGTTATCCGAAGACAGCTCGCCAAGCTTAAAGATAGCTCCGACCGTCACAGCCAAGGCGACATTTACGTTGCAAAGCTGAAAAACTTGCCCGTGGTCGACTTGGTTGCGCAGCGGCTTGCATTCCGCGCAGAGGTACAAATACATGTTGGCCGTGATGACTGAGATAGCTAATCGAAGCTTCTGGTTGCCGATAATAAGGAGTTGGCCACCACAGCACACTATACGAACGCCAACAACGACAGCCTCCCAGTACCAGTACTGACTAGCATAGCGTGATACGAGAGCATTGAGTGCACTGCGTTCCCGCAGTATGACGCCAGCATGCCAGAGGTACACAACACACCCAAGCGGCAGAGCGACGACGTGGAGCAAGAGCATAACAAACACGAAAGGGCGGAAAGCCTTGTACATGTCGCTGTCGCACGAAATGCTGTATTGCGATGCAACCACGTAGTGACTCGAGACACGGCGGGCGGGGTCGTCGCTGGCCTTTTCATAGGGACCGTCGCAGTTGAAATATTCGATAAGCGTCACACAGATGGGCGTATAGAAGAGGAGCATGAAATAAACAAAACTCGATCGGTATTTCTGAAGCATCTCTCCCGTATCATCTTCAGCGAGGCTGCGCGCGGCCTTTTCATCGTGCGAGACTTTACCATCCGTGCGAAGCGCGATGCGAGCTTGGTGCGCCAAGTATGCAAGAGAAACGAAAATAGCCACAACGATAGACACGAGCGCATAGGCTGCAACGTAGTTGTAGTACGAAAATAAGTTGCTCGTACAAACAGAGACGAGGCCGAACTCCGTCATAAAGGCGAAGATCGAGAGCACTGATCCATAGGGCGATGGGAATACTATTTTTTCCACGCGCGTGAAGATGACAATGAATTGCATGGAAAGCCACAAGAAAAGCAGCGTTGTGACCCACCATTTGAGGTGCTCAAAGTGGGACATCAATTTTTCCGTGTTTTCGGCATGGGCTCTTTCGCGCGCTCGAAGTGTTTTTCTCACCAGCAAGGCGACGGCGATCGCTGCGATAAATAGCAATATCGAGAGGATGATCATGCTTTCTATGCCCGAGCACTCACTGCACTTGCCTGTCCACGTGAGATAGTAGCCACGCTCGCAGACGTTACAGAGGGTATCCTTGGCATGCGCACCGCAGAGTGCGTCGCCAGATCCAACACCCCCAGGGCAATTTTCCTCTTGGTAGCACTTTTCGATTTCCGTTGAGTCGACGCGCGCTCGCCAGTACTTCTTATCCACGCGAACAGTACTTAGCAGTCTCTCCTCGATTGGCGTCTCCAGCTCGCACACCATACCATCGATACACTCGCTGCACTTGCCGATCTCCCCGCTGTCGTCGTAGTAGTGAAACGCGGTGCACGTCTCACACGTAGTTTCGTCGGTCGACATGATCTCGCCTGGCTGACACGCGCGGAGAGCCAGCCGCACCTCGGTTCTCAGCTCTGTGGACACGGCGCTGATTGTCACGGTCGTGTCGGGCTTGTAAATAAATCGGGTGTTTTGCGATGTCGTTGCGACACCCATAACAAACGACAGCTTCGAGTCGCCGTCCATGAGTGCACCCTCTTCGACCGGAGAGATTTCAACCACAGTGTCTCCGCCATCCAAAGAAACCACGACTTGTCCCTCGGCATCCCGCGCCTCGATCACAATTGGTGAATTGAGCACCTTGCCGCTCGCCTCCACACCGCTTTCGCTCGTGATTTCAAGTGCCGCAATGTTTGAGGCAATGATGGGCCCGTACATCGCCTTGTTATCAGTCACCGTCGCCCCTGTCGGAATCACTGGCGATGACGTCGTCGTGTGGTCGTAGAAAAGGACACCACCTCCTTCCGACGCTTCGTTCATTGTCATGCTGTCCAAGTCTCCGAATGAGATGCTTGACGCTGAAGCCAGCGAGCAGACTGCGCCATTCGCGGCCCTATTGCTGACATATGTCGAGTCTTCACTCTTCATCTCTGAAATGTCATCAAGCATGACAGCACCCCCGTATTCCCGTGCACTATTTTGCTCGATTTGCGTGCCGCTCACATTGATGTGCGAACGCTCGGCATAAAGCGCACCGCCCGAGACCGACGCCATATTGTTTTCGAGCTCGGAGTCCTCTAACAGCAGCGTGCCCTCGGCCATCAAAGCCAAGCCACCACCGTATTGTGCTGAGCAGTTTTCGACAACGATGTGTGCTGCGTGCAAACTCGCACTGCGCGTGATTGCCACCGCGCCGCCGTAGTCTCGCGCGACGCATCCTTGAAAAATAAAGCCCGAGATATCAAAACTGCCAAGCTCTCCAAAGAGAATGCAACCGCCCGAGCCTTCCGATGCAACGTTGTGTCGGAACCGCACAAATGTTGAGTTCAACGCGATTTCGTCTTCGTCTTCGTCTTCGTCATCCTGTACCTCATCCTCATCCTCTTCGTCCGTTTCTTCAAGGCGCCGATCTTCCTCTCCTTCTTTCTCGTCCTCGTCCTCTTCCTCTTCGTCCTCGTCCTCGTCCTCTTCGTCCTCGTCCTCGTCCTCGTCTTCCTCTTCTCCCTCATTAAAGTCGCTTGTAGTCATTACGCGCGACGCACTGTCGTAAAGGTAGAGGCCGCCAGCGTCCGAGCCAGCGGTGTTGTACTCAACGAGTGTTTTCCCACCCAGAACCACTGAAGTTCCAACGTCTGCCCCGATGGCACCCGCTGCTGTCTGCGCCGAGTTGAAGCCAAAGTAGCAGTTCATACGCAGATTCCCGCGGGAGGCGTGTATGCCCCCGCTGCGATACGCTTGGTTGTGCATAAACGATCCTTCGAACGTCCCAGAGCCCTCGACCACGAACACAGCACCACCATAGCCTCCCGCAACATTTCCTTGAATGCTGGTCTCGGGCCCGGTTCTCAGATAGGCGGCGTCTTCTTCAAGTTTTAAACCGCCTCCGGAGCCCGCGGCCACATTGTCTCGGATTTGCGCGCGCTCCGTGAGGTCAATGTACGCACCGTGAACGTAGAGGCCACCGCCCGATCCATCTTCGGCTTGGTTGTTTTTGATCGTCGAGTCGTCGGTAAAATGCGCGTAGCTGGAAGAACCACTAAGACACACCCCCCCACCCTCCTCTGCTCGGTTGTTTGCTATGGTCGAGTAGTCGTGCATGTAGAAGAACGCGGACCTCTCTTCGGAGTCGTCCTCGAGCAGCACGCCCCCTGCGTAGGAGTAGATTATGAGATTGTCGGACGACGCGGTCCTCACCTCCGCACTCGTCGGCGGTGTTGTCATCAATGCTCGAGTTTCCACGTAAATACAAGCTCGACTGAATCGTCAACGTGATACCGCCTCCCTGGTCGTCGGCTTCGTTTGCGTAGACCCGGGCCTGGTCGAACATGCGGACGGTACAGTTTACCGTCCCGAATACGCCCCCTCCGAAGAGGCCCGCCTCGTTGTCGTCGATCGATGAGGATCCGCGCATAACGATCGACGAAGATGCCTCCGCGTACACCCCCCCCCCACGAACGGCCGTCGATTCTGTGATTCGAGCTGCGTCGTTCATTTCGAGCGACGACGTCGACGTCGCCGCGACACCCCCACCGTTCTCGCTAGCGGAACATTCCTCAAGCGCAGTATCGCCGGAAATTGCGACGTTGCTTTTGTCTTTGGCGGCGATGCAGCCACCTATCTCAGCTGAACACTCGGAGATGTGGGCGTCGCGGAGCATAAGATGAGCACCGTCCTCAACAAGGATGCACCCGCCCTCTGTGGCGCTTCCTCCCGACAGCGATACGCCCTCAAGCCAAAGCTTCGTGCTTGCGCCATTGACTGTGATGAGGCGAGTATCCCCCGAAGCTATGATCGTCCCGGCTCCGCGGATGGTCACACGACGTCCATCACTCACCAACAGTGGCGTAGCGAGTGTGAAGCTTTCGCCCTCTTTCAGGTCGATAATGCTGGAATTCCCGTTCCCAATGGCGTCGATGAGCCCTTGGAGATCTTCGCCCAACACATTCGCAAAGCACGCCAAGATGACGAAAAATCGTATTTGCCGCAACAATGACATGGCGCCAGATATATCTCCCGCGAATGCTAGGGCAATCGGTTGTTTGTTCACTTGTTGTCGACTACGACGGTCGTCTTGGTGCTAGCCGAACGCTCGCGTTAATTATTTAACGTGTTGCAGACCTACAAGATACCAAGTATTAAAGACTTATTTTCGAAGCTTAGTATGTATCTAAGATATTGTGTGACGTGGTAATTCTATGGGTAAGGCTCAATAAACAACTAACATTTCTGAAGCACCAAACGAGTGACCCGGTGAGGGTTTAGGATTTGGTGGTTCGTGGGGTCGACTCGACGACGCTTGGAGGCGTCGCGCTCCGGAGCTGGTCGACTTGACGTCGTCGTGCACCTGCGAGCGTGGTAAATTTATGATGGAAGAGCGGCGGCTTGAGGGAGGAAGGAAGGAAGGAAGGAAGCGCGGGCAAGGTGGGGTTTTTGTTCAAGCGTCGGCAGTGGTGGATCGGCGGGATGCTCTCGCAACCAAGGCCTCCTCGACAGACTTTCTTCGTTCTTTGGCAATCTTGCGACGTTTGGTCGATAAGTATTTCCCGAGGCCCTTGTCCTTTTTCACGTCGACGTATGGTTCGTTTCCGTCGCCGTCACCACGAAGCGCGTAGCCGGTGTCGTGGGGTTGTGGTCGCTGGGTGTTCGACCAGCGTCGTTGGACGCCCGTCGCGTTCGCGAGAGCAGTCTGCGCCAGGATCCGAGACGCGAGCACGTCGCGTCGATGCATCACGTGGCACGACGTGCAGTAGGAAGTGCCGTGTGCCTTCCACGACCCGTGGACGTGCTGCTTCACAACCCCCCCACAAAAACAGCAGGTCCAGTTGGACCGGTGTTCGTCGGTGTATGCCGACGAGACGTTGTCGCGCTGGGTGATCTCCTTGGCCACCTGCTTCTCGGGCGCGCTGTCAACGCCGACTTTGATTGCTTGCTTCGGCCCGAGAAACTTCGCGGCACGGTCGCCGTACCCGAGGCTTACCTGCATTCGCAGCGGCGCGACGCGGTTTGCCACGCCCGCCCGCCACGACTGCTTGCGCTGGATCAGCGCCATGCTCTGGCGCTTGGACCTGCTGCTGTTCTCGATGATGTTGCCTCGGTCGTGGTTTTTGAGGTACGTCTTGAGCGCGTCGAGCACATCCTCCTTTGTCCGGGGGTTGCGGCGCCGCTAGTCGTCGATGTCAATTTCCAACGGCGCTTGCATATCGTCTTTCCGAGCTTCTTGCTCCCTTGCCCAGCGGCTGTTGCGCCTCCTGACGTGATTCTCGATTCGGGCTTTGTTGCGCATGTCCCTCGCAGGAACCTGCAACGTCGTCCACAACGCATTCTGGTCCCGCGGGTCGCGGAAGTGCGAGCGTATGCGTCGCGATCGACGTCCTTCGGCTCGGGCCTTTTCGTGCAGACGCGCACGTTTCGAGTTGAGCTCGCAATCGGCTCGCAGGCCAACACCCTCGGCCTTGCCGCGATCGACCACGTGCATGCAGACGGGGTACTTGATCCCCGGATCAATGTCCCCGAAGATGTCGCAGTCGTCGAGGTTCAAGCCGCCATCGCCGTCCGCTTCCGGCGGTGGCTGTTCGGGCGGCCGGGGTCGCATGGGCGGCTGGATCAGTGGGCGTCCCAAATGGGGGCGTTGCGCTGACAGTCGCTCCGCGAGCAACTGGTGTTGCGGGAGTTGCTCGTGCATCGGCGTTCTCGCGCCCGCTCGAGGACTCTCGGACTCGCCGGCGTCGGCGTGCGTGTCGTCCAAGGCTTCTGCTGCCTCCTCGGGCTCTTCTTCGACGGCGACCCCGTCGTCGCTCTCTTGGTCGCCGCTCTCGTGCCCAACGCGACGACGACGATCCCTCCGACGACCGACGGGGATCCGGACGCCGATGCCGTCCGTGAAGATAACCTTCTTCATAGTCGGCGCACGGTTCGGGGACTTGTACGCCTTCCGTAGGTCGTACAGGTCGTCGACGCCAACGGTCGGAAGCGAGTCCAAGTCCACGTCTATGCCCAACCATCACACTATAAACCGTAAGCCCTCCTGTACGATGGCGTCGGTAACGGGCATGTAGCTGTCTTTGTGCCCTCGCATGAGCGGAAACAGGGTGCCCGGGTCGTACGCCTTGGCGATGACCAACGGATTGTTGGCCGGATCTTCGCCCGCGCTGTCGTCGCCTATAGACTGCTGTCGCGCAGCCACGCGACTGTACTGGAGAATCTCGAGGGTCGCCTTGATTTTCTGCCGCAGTATTTCCAGCAACCGCTGGAGGTCTTCTTTTCGGCCTCTAGCAACTTTGCCGAGTTTTTTTTGCTCTTCGCGGCTCGCGAACCTCGTAGCATGTTCGATCGCGTAGAGCTTGACGACGAACTGGTAGAGCGGCGAAAGGGCAACACGCAAGTACTCGCGCTTGTCGGGGTCCCACGAGGCCTGGCCGTAGGCTTCGGCCAACATTCGCGCCGCCTGACGGTGGCTCACGGGCCTATTGCCAGTAAGCTTCAACGGCACGTCGTAGGGGTTCGGAGGATCCCTCTCTTGCGTTTTTTTTTGGGGGGGGGTGGATAGCGAAGCGGATCTGCCTCCACCCCGTCTCGTCGAAGTCTAATGCGTCTCGCAGCCTTGCGCCTTCCGACGTGTTTTCCTGCACCATGCTCCATTTTTGCCTGATGATCTCCGGCTGCGTCATGAAGCGAAAGTGCGCGACGCGCTCTTGGTAGTCGTGCACCACCACCGTCTGTTTTTGGTTTTGCGCTACGTTTATAGCGATCTCGGCGTCGATGGGCGCAAAGTCCATCTTCGCTTCGGCAGCGCACATCCTGAGCTCGTCGAAGGTCGTCGGATTCGCGTTTAGAACAGACGTAACGGCTTCGACCGTGCCTCGGGATAAAGACGGGCGACAGCGTGAAGTACTCGCGCTGTTACCGTCGAACGCCGCATCGAGGGTCCTGCATGCCCCGACGTACGCACGTGGCGTCG